>WOXC01004425.1:0-275639 GCA_011680675.1 Gymnobelideus leadbeateri
CAAATGATGGAAGGGATGAGGGGGAATAGGTACACTAATGAACTATGGATAGTTTGTGAAAGGTCCAAACATTTTGGGAAATAATTTGGAACTAGGCTTGAACAGCTAAAAAACTGCATACACTTTGAGCAATACAACTACACAGTCTATATCCTAAAGTTGTCCTGGGAAAGATTTAGAAATTAAGTTGATGACCATAAATTGGGGAATGGTTAAACAAGCTGTGGAATATGATTGTGATGAAATTCTGGTATTATATAAGAAATTATATGCAGGATGATTTCAGGAAAACATGGGAAGACCTATATGAATTGATTCAAAATGAAGCGAGCATAACCAGGAGATCATTGTACATAGTAATAACAATATTATAATGATCACCAACCATGAAAGACTTAGCTGCTCTGGTCAATCCAACAATCCAACAATCCAACATTTCCATAGAACTTGTGATGAAAAATATTATCTACCTCCAGAGGAAGAATTAATGAACCCAGTGAAAATTGATGTGTAGTTTTCTAACTTTATTCTTCTTGCCTCTTTGTGATATGAGTAATATGGAAATGCTTTGCATGATTTCACATGTATAATTGATATCATGGTGATGTCAATCAATATTGATATTTTCTAATTAGTCCTCTTTATACTGAAAATTAATATCATATTGCTTGCCTTTTCTGAGACTGGGAGATGGGAAGCAGGAAGGAGGAAGAGAATTTGGAACTGAAATTTATTTTTAAGAAAGAATGATAAAAATAAATAGATTGTTTTAAAGAAAAAAAGCTTACTGGGTGATAGAGGAAGAATATATTTAGAAATAACTGGTGTGAAAACAAAAGGTAACAGTTAAATTTCAACTCTGAATGTTTCTCTTGACAACATGATAAATGAAAATATAGCTGAGAATATATTGATAAGTGATAAAAAGATGAGTTTTCATATAAGAAGCTTTTAATTATTTAACATTTTGTTAAATTAACCAAGTGCAGTCAAGATTTTTCTTCTCCTTGTAAGTTCTGTGTTTAGATCTTTAATTATCTGTAGGGCTTTTTTCTATATAAGTGTGAAAATAGACTATTTCAATGGAATGCCCACTAATTATTCTCATTTAGCAGTTGTTGTAATTGTTGTTGGATGATTTTTTTTCTCACTAGACTGATCTCTTTTGAGTAGCTGGTGTCTCACTGAGGAGGACCTATAGTGTTTTATGATTCGATATAGCTAGAACAATATCAATTACAGAAAAGAAAATCTAAAGAAAATCTTTTATCTAAGAGAATCTCTGTTACATTTGGATTTAGAGCATAATTATCCATGGTGGCAGGAAACATCTTTACTGAGCACATTTCTACATTCACTTGGCATTGATCATAAGTTAAACATGCATATCTTTCTGGTTTTATTAATCAAGGAATATTGGGTGAATTCTTCTTGGAGGAGAGCCTACAAAGCTACATTTTGCTGCATGGTGTCAGATGCTCTTTTTATATTCAATAGTCAGCAATCACAGTGAGGTCTTATGTTCTTCACATCTCTCCACCAAGTATTGTACCCAAACATGAGATACTCAGTATAAAATCATCTTCTAAATCTTGGCTATTCCCTTCTCATAAATTCATGAAGGGTATCCTTGGAAATTGTGTAAGTCATTCTCATAAAGATCCTCTAGAAATGAGAAAGGAGTTCTATGAGCCAAAACTTTTTAACACCTTATTAATCACCTAGGGAAGGGTGAGGGAGGAATTGGGTGAAGAAGTCCGGGAAATAATCAATAATGTTTTTCAGTTCTTTTGGATTTTTACTCTCCTTGTAGTATTTAAAAATTGATCACTGAATGCCTTAAAATTGTGTTGTTTCTATGATATTTTTTTTCTGTATTTAGCAACATCCCTCTACCAGCTCTTTTTGACTTCATCTTTTTAAATATGACTTCCACTACTGTATATGATGCATTCAATACTGAGACATTAGGACAGCAACTGATACATAGTAGATGCTTAAGAAATACTTATTGAATTACATTGAATTGTCGGTGTTCAAATGTCATTTTCCCATTATTATTGATGATAGGAATATATCACTAGAGAAATACTGTCAACTCTTTTAGATTTTGCACAGATTTTTTTTACCTTTTTTGAATCTCATCTAGAAATAATTCTAAATGTTTGAGCTTCAATGGATCTAAGCTAAATTTTTTGTACCCCTCAATAACTTTGTTTTTTATAGTTGATACTGTTTAGAATCTTTCATCAGTTTCAATCTAACACTCTCATTTCATATTTCTCTATTTGTTTGTATTTTTGCAAATGGAATTACATGCTATTTTGTTGTTTCTTTTTTTTAATGAATGAATTTATTTTTTCCATCTCACTCTCATGCCCCTTAATCTGGTAAATTGATTATTTTCCTTAATGAAGTTTCTGGGTTTGGGGGGGTGTTTTTTCTTGTGTCAACAGGTTTATATCAGTTAAACTTTTCTAAGAATTGGTTATAAACAATTTTATATGTATTTTTCAATTTTTTGATGGACATACCTCCAATGTACCAGAATTTTTGACAAAATAGAATTTAAACTAAGTGGACAGAAAGGATATATTTATATTGTCAAAGTACAATATAATTTTGGGCAAAATTGCATTGAATATAATAATTCAGACATTATCACATTCTCCAAGTTGTTAGAGATGTGTGGCAGCCATGTAGCACTTCTAATCTATGCAAATTATTTTTTTCAGCGTTTTTAAAAAGTTTATTAAATTTCATTACCTATTCTGCTGCAAGGTTGAAGCCTCATCTGTATAAAATAGCTCCAACCAAGCAGTTTATTAAAAAATTAAGTTGGTTTGTACTGCATCTGACCCCAGACAGCTAACCAATCTCAGTAAATTATTCCCATGGACAGAAAACCAAAAGTATTTTGAACAATACTGGTGATGGATGGAGTTGGCCATTACAACGTTAATTTAAAGCTTTTTACAGATAAAATTCTAGTTCTGAAGTACATAGTCTTAGAATTCATTTTTACCACATGATGCAATAAATTCAGAACTAGACAGACACTAACTTGTAATTACAAGGAAGAAGTTGTGCAAAAGGTGCAAATGGTTAAAAAAGCATTTTTATCCTGTCATTTCTGAGTAGTTAAGATTTTTTTCCATGCCATGGTGTTGTTTCAGAAGTGTTAAAGTTACTAACCTTCCATATACCACTAATTTAGGACAAAACTATACTTGGGGCGCGGCTAGGTGGCTCAGTGAGTAGAGCGCCAGAGCGCAGCCCTGGAGTCAGAAGGACCTGAGTTCAGATCCGGACTCAGACACTTAATCCACACAAACAAAAACCTAGCCCTGTGAACATGGGCAAGTTACTTAACCCCAATTGCCCTAAAAGGGGTGGCTAGGTGGCGCAGTGAGTAAGAGCACCGGCTGAGATCAAATCTGGCCTCAGAAAATGAGCACCCACACACAAATAATGACTAGCCGTGTAACCTTGAGCAAGTTACTTAACCCCAATTGCTTAAAAAAAAAAAACTATACTGGGCTACATTCTTATGCTAATTTATTTGGGGATCCAGTGTTCAAACTTCAATAGATTTTATGTATCTCTCATATGCTTCTTCACTCATCAGTTCATCAAGTTCTGAAGGGTTGCTCAGAGTCATCTTGATCAGCCAACCATCTTCATAACAAGATTTGTTGACAAGTCCTGGGTCTTCTGCAAGAGCTACATTAATTTCAGTACTTCTCCTGATAGTGGGGAATAGAGTTCACTGGCAGCTTTCACACTTTCCAAAGCTCCAAATTCATCTTGTTTGTTTAATTTTGTTCCAACTTTTGGAAGACTACAGTAAACTATATCTCCTGATGCTTCCTGTGCAAAATTGATGATTCCCACTGTTCCAATACCATTTTCAGTTGATATTCATTCATGCTTTTCTGTGAACTTTTGAACAACCAGACGCAGGGCGTTGGTGCAGAGGCCCCGGGAGGCGGCGGCCGCTAGGAAGGGAGGGAAGCCTGGGCCGAGGTGGGCCTGGAGACGCGTGGGGGCGGCTGAGAGGGAGGCCAGGGACCTGGAGGTCTCAGCCCCAACTACCACCCACATGGACGAGGCCGCGACCCGCATGCTCCTGGTCACTCGCAGCGCCATCTTCTCCGGGAGCGGGTCAGCCCTGGGACCAAGTGGTCCTAGGCTGGAGGCTGGAAAAGCTATGCAAATTATTTTGCCATTAAATCAGAAGCATGATTTTTAAAATGAAATTCAGTGCTTGATGACTGCAAAGATAGAGGTACTCATACCCATGTTTTAGGATTATAAAGTAACAGATCAAAAGGACCTTAGAGGCCATCAAGTCCAACCAATTATTTTTACAAATAAGAAAATCCACCCATAATTAAGTAACTTACAAAGAGTCATCCAGCTTGTAAGTATGTAAGGTATGGTTTAAAATATGTTCCCCTTACTTCATGTTCACTGGTCTGTCTTTTATACCATACTGCCTATCAGTATGTAGAAATCTAAGTGTATACAGAAAAATCTTGCAGTAATGAATGAAAGTTACAAAAATAATTGTACCTTCTGATCCAATTCTTCCATTGGTAGGAATATAACCCAAGGAGAGTTGAGAGTGGAAAATGGAGAGAAGGAGAGAGAAAGACAGAGACAGAGAGAGAGACAGAGAAAGAGAGACAGAGGGAGAGACAGAGAGAAAAGAGGAGAGGAGAGAAAGGAAAAAAGAGAAGGCTATTCACAGATTGTCATAGCAATCGTTTGTAATTTCTTTTGACAAATTAATTCAAGTTTCTGCATTTTCTACTTAATCAAAACATTCCTTTTTAAGTAAAGGTTTGGACCATTGACTTACTAAAAGATACCATAGCCAAGCTCTTCACCAACATTACTAAACAAAAGTATCTTCTATCTTTCCATACCAGATTTGCAAGACAATTAGATAAATGATGTACTATAGAGTTGGAAGATAAATGAGAAGAGTAACAAGCTGGTTAAATATCTTAGGGACATATCAGGAACAAATGTCATATCAACAAGATACATTTACAACATGTTGATCAAGAGTAAATTTTCCTTAGGAAGATGATGTCTTTTAGAGTAGCAATGTCTAGCCTACTCCCCCATTGTCTTTTGAAATAATACCAAGTTCTCTAAAGGGGCAAGAAAATAAGAAAGGTTTAAAATCCTGATTCCACATTGAAAAAAAAAAACAAACAAAGTGAAAGCAAGATAATTGCCTAAAAGTATGAGAATGACTACACAAACTGTGATATATTAAAGTAATGCAATTGAAGCACAAAGCATAAGGGATATAAAGAAATCTAGAAAGACCCTTATGATATAATGAAAAATTTTAAAAACAGAACCAAGAGAACTGTATGCATACTAATTAGGATCATTAAAAAATATGAGTGAATTAGAATGACTACAAAAAGGTGGAGATAGAGATGGAAAGTCTTTGATATCTTATACGTTTAAAGAATTTAATTTGAAGGGGTGGAGCCAAGATGGCAGAGTAGTAACACCACTTCCAAGGTGCTCCCCCCCACACCACTTCCAAACAGTGTAAAAGGTGGACCCTGAACAACTTCTGGAGCTCCAGAACCCACAGAACAACACAGAGAAGCTAACATACTACTGAGGACAGCCCAGAAGCTCTGCAGGGAGTGGCCATTGCAGGACAGCGCAATGCTTTGGGAGCTGAGCCCAGGCCCACATGAGCTGCAGTTTTATGCCCAGGACAGCCAAGCTAGCAGCACGCTGGAGGGACCCCAGAATGCTAGCAGCTGTGGCAATTCCAGAATTATCAACACAGATATGCCTAGGACAAAATGAAAGGTTAGTGCCCTATGGACTTTGGGACCAGTACTTGGGGAACCCGTCAGCTTCTTCCCCTGGGGGCGAGAAGCAGCTGAGGAGACATGGCAAACACGCCATTTTGCATCTTCAGTGGCAGCTTCAGCTCCTGGTCTGCAAACTGTAGGGAGATCCATTAATCAGTCTGGGGGTTAATCATTCTTGCTTTAACCTCCCTGGATCTGGATTGTGGTCTGGGGTGTGTATCCAACTTGCCAGAGTGTGGAGGCTTTACAGAGACCAGGCAACTAATACCTCTGGAAGTTGTGAAGACCCCAACATTTGAGACGGAAGCTCCCCTGTCTGGTGGCAGAGTCCTACTGTGGCAACAAGTCCAGAAATCAAGTAATTAAGTGGCAACATGCCTAGGCAAAGGAAACAAAATAAACAAAAAAATTCAACATTAGACTCCTATTTTGGGGGCAAAGAGGATCAAAGCATGGAACAGGAGGAGATCGGTGAGGTCAGAACTCCTGCACCAAAAGCCTCAAATGAAAATATGGCAGGGTTACAGGCCATAGAGAAGCTTAAGAAGGATTTTAAAAACCAAATGAGAGAAGTGGAGGAAAAATTGGGAAGAGAAATGAGAAGGATGCAGGAAAAGTATGAAATGAGAGTCAACAGCCTGACTGAGGAAAACAACACCTTAAAAAATAGACTAACTCAAATGGCAAAGGAGGTTCAAAAGGGCAATGAGGAGAAGAACGCCTTAAAAAGCTGAATTTGCCAGATGGAAAAAGAATCTCAAAAGCTCACTGAGGAAATTCATTCCTTCAGAGTTGGACTGGAGCAAATGGAAGCTAATGACTTTATGAGAAATCAAGATGCTGTTAAACAGATCCAAACAAATGAAAGAATAGAGGGCAATGTGAAATATCTCATGGGAAAAACCACTGACCTGGAAAACAGATCCAGGAGAGATAATTTAAAAATTATTGGACTACCTGAAAGCCATGATCAAAGAAAGAACCTAGAAATCATCCTTCAAGAAATTCTCAAGGAAAACTGCCCTGATGTTTTAGACCCAGAGGGCAAAATAGAGGTTGAAAGAATCCAGCTATCACCTCCTGAAAAAGATCCCAAAAAGAAAACTCCTAGGAATATTATAGCCAGGTTCCAGAACTCCCAGATCAAGGAGAAAATACTCCCAGCAGCCAGGAAGAAACAATTTCAATATTGTGGAAACACAATCAGAATGGCACAGGACCTGGCAGCTTCTACACTGAGGGATCAAAGGGCATGGAATATGATATTCCAGAGGGCAAAAGATCTGGGATTGAAGCCAAGGGTCACCTATCAAGCAAAACTGAGTATCTTGTTTCAGGGGAAAATATGGTCATTCAGTGGAATAGAGGACTTTCAAGCATTCCTGAGGAAAAATCCGGAGTTGAATAGAAAATTTGACATTCAGATACAAGAAGCAAGAGATGCTTGAGAAGGTAATCAGGGAAAAGAAATCAAAAGGAACTTATCAAAGTTGAACTATTTACATTCCTACATGGAAAAACAATAACTATGACTGATAAAACCTTCCTCATTATGAAAATAATTGAAGAAGGGTATATGGGCATATGAATACATATGTGAATGTGTGTATATATTTTTACAGGTATACATGGATAGAGGGCACAGGTTGAATTTGGTGGGAAGAGATGATACTTAAGGGGTGAAGTTAAGAGGGGAGAGAGGAAAGTGGCAAGAGGAGATGGAGAGAAACAGGGTAGGGTAATCTATCTCATGTAGAAGAGGCAAGGTGAAGTAGTTGCAGAGGAGGGGAAGAACAGGAAGGCAAAAAGGCAAAACCATATTCTCATTGAATTTGGCTCAGGGAGAGAATAACCATACATACTAAATTGAATATCTCACCCTGCAGGAGAGTAGGGGGAAGGGGGATAAGAGAGGGGGTGATGGAGGGAAGGGCATTCTGGGGGGGGATGGGAGGTTGGAAGTACCCACTTTTGAAGAGGGACAGGATCAAAATAGGGAATGGACCAGTGGGCTGTGGGATGAGTGGGAGGGAAATATAAGCATTCTTTTACAATATATCTACTATGGTAATGTTTTGCATAGCTATACATATACAACACATACTGAATTGCTTATCTTCCCAGAGGGAGTGTGTGACAAGGGAGGAAAGGAGTGGATCTGAAATCTGAAGTTTTAAAATTAAATGTTTCAAATGTGTATAAATACTATTAGTAATAATATTTTGCATGTAATTGGTAGATAAGATGTGCAGGCATTGTGGCACAGAGATTCACCTTGCCCTTATGGAAAAGTTGAAGGGGGTATGGGAGAGAGTAGATTGGATGAGGGGATATCTTGTGGGACTGCCATTCTGGGGTGGTGGGTAGGGGAAAAATGGGGAAAAAGTTGTAACTCAAAATCTGGCTGAAATGAATGATGTAAATCAGAAGTTAATAAAGCATTTGTTAAAAAAAAGAAAATAATTCAAATATTAATTGTAGGTAAGTAATTTTAACTAGTGTTTATATCAAATATAAAGCTTAGAATAAATCACAGAAAAAGAGTTGTAGAAATCATTTAACAAAAATAAAAATCTAGGTGGCACACTGGAAAGAGCACTGGAATTGGAATGAGGAGGACTTGACTTCAAATTCAGCCTCAGTCATTTATGAGCTGCTTTACCCTAGAGAAGGAACTCAATCTCAATTTTCCACAGTCCCTCAACTGTAAAATGATCTGGTGGAGAAAATGTCAATCTGCTCTTTGACTGTCTTTGCCAAGAATACTCCAAATGAGATCATGAAGAGTAGGACATGACAGAAACTACTGACCAACAACATAAATAATAAATACTTTATTATATCATTTTATATTATATATAATTATAATTTATTTCAATTATATGTAAGATAACATATAATAAATATGTAAATATCATATAAGTAAATAATAAAAGTGAAAAGCATGCTTATCACCAAAATCATTTGTCTTACAGAGCCACAGGTGTTCTTTCACTGTTAATAATAGAATCAGTCATGTAAGAACTTGTTGTTTTATGAACCCAGGTTAATAGTGTTATTTAGTTTACTTCCCATCTATAACAAGCTACTATTTATACTCGTCTCCTCTTCATTACCTCTTATTAACTTCATGACCCTTTAAAGCCTAGTTTGTCACTGTAATAGTAACGTAATTTGATCCCTTTGTATTGGCAAAGCTAAGAGGTACTTACCACTTAGTCAGTTAAAGAAACAGAACATGTGTAGCCCTGTTGCTGACATAACAGGAAGGGTTTGGCTGAAATAGGAAGGAGCTAATGCTATGTGTGTATATAAGAAGAAGCCCCTGCTTGGTCAGAAAGATCTTCTTGGAGCCAGGTTCTAGATGCTGAGGAAGAGAGGCCCAGGCTGAAGAGAAGGATTTTTATTTTGAGAACCTGGATGAAGTGATTTTGATTCTGGGAATCAGCTGAAACTTCAGCTGAAGAATTCCAAGGGCCAGCCAGTGCTTCTGAGGAGCTGCTAGAGGAAGCATGACTGTGGTGTTGGTACTTTGTTTGTGGCTTTATTAAGCCTTGACTTAATAAGGAGCAGAGATAGTGAAGGATTTAAGGTGGACTGGACACTCTGAGCTTCAGTATGGAACAGGAACTGCATGGAAAGCTGGACAAGGAGCTGGCAGCTCCTTTGAACATAGGTGGCAGTTGGTTAGATTCAGGAGAAAGCTGGGACCATGGAAGAGAAGTCATGGAAGCTGAAAGCCTGCCCCAAGATGAGAAGACCTCTCCATGGGTACTGAGTAGTGATGAAATTGTCATTTACTTGTGATAGAAGGGTGGATGGCCTGTGTATTTCCCACTACCCCTTAAGAGGGTACTGAGTAGTGACTGATGATTGAATAGTGACTGATGACTGAATAGTGACTGATTTGTAACTTAGTGTGCCCCATGGATGGAGGACTTTGACCTTTCATACTTTGTGATTGAATGTTGGGTTACTAAGTGATTGACTAAATTTTTGTACTTTGTTCAAAACTATGTGACCACTATGGTGAAAACTAGGTGGCCATTTTAGTGATAAGTTGTTGAGTTTTTATGTTATTGTGAATGCTATATTTTGCTGTTCTGTGATAAGATGTAACATTATGAATACTGTACCTTGACTTTCTGTGAATGTTTTACTCTGGTTTGTTATTGAATAAATAGAGTGTTCCCTATACTATGTAATCAGAAACTTGAAAATCATTCACAGCAGCTGTCTTCTGGAAAGCTGTATGTGCTTGCCTTTACAGTCACCCTGTAACACAATATACAATAAATTGACAAATCTTGTAATTTCAACTTCAGTGTCACACTTCCAATCCTGTCTTTAAATACCTAAAGTCATCACCTTTGTTCAAGCCCTCATAATCTCTTGCCTGGATCATCACAATGGCCTGTTGAATGATCACTCTGCCTCAAATATCTCCCCACTCCAATCCATTTTCTATATAGGTGCCAAGGTAATATTCTTCAAGTGCAAAGTGGACCATGTTGTTCCTGTACTCATCTATATTCTCCATAGGATCAAATATAAACTTCTCTGTTGGCCTTTTTTTTAAGCAATTGGGGTTAAGTAACTTGCCAAAGGTTACACAGCTAGTCATTATTTATGTGTGGGTACTCATTTTCTGAGGCTTGATCCAATCCCAGGTCTTCCCAACTCCAGGGCTGGCACTCTTACTCATTGTGCCACCTAGCCACCCCCTGTTGGTATTTTAAAAGCTTTCTATCAACCTTTATTTCTAGCCTCATTTCTACCCCATTTTAGATGACAATAATACTGTGCATACTAACTTTATCTTTGTCACACCTAGCACTCCATCCCTCATTTCTGTCTTTATGCTGGTCATCTCTTGTGCTAGTTATATGCTTTCTCTTCACCTCCACCTCAAATAATTGGTCATTTCCTTCTAAATGTACAAGTATCATCTTTTATCAATGCCTTCCCTGCTCCTCATCTCTCCCTCCCATTTGCTAGTGCTAATCCTATTTTATTATTGTTCTATATGTATGTGCATAGGTGTGGTATGCGTATATATGTATATGTACACACTTGTCTCCATAATAGAAGTCATTGAAGCCAAGTAATATTTCCTCTTGTCTTTGTATCACTGTGCCTAGCACAGTTCCTGAAATAAAGTTGGTGTTTAAGAAATGACTTTTATGAATAATTTATTGAATTCCATTATATGGTTCCTAAATTACTAATATTTTCTGAATGCTATTATCAATTATCAAAATGATGGTGGTGTAAGAATGAGCATAGTATTTTCAAATAATTGTCTTATAAATACAAAAACAAGCAAAATCAGATGCACTATACTGTTACAATAAAATTTATTGAATTTTAATGCAAAATAATTGTAGGATTTTTATCTATGATTATTTTAGATTTATTTTCAACTCAATAAGAATATTTAAATTAGTTTCCAATAAAATTAGAATATAAACAAATGAAGAATTTTTAACAATTAGTAAATGTGAAAGGCTGTGGTATAGTGGAACTAAGATTTCCTAGAGTCAAGAACCTTGATTTCAGATGCTAGGCAAGTCACTCAACCTTCCAATGCCACAGACAACTCTTTGTAATTATTAAGTGCAGAGAAGAGGCCAACCTGCAGGGAAGAAGGAATTTTCTCAACAGGAGTTATTTATATCAATGTAATCACAGGTCTATATTTTTAACAAATAAGTAACTAGTAAACACATTTAAGAGTACTCTGGACCAAATAATATGTATAAGAGCTCATAAAGAGTTTGCATGACACTAATACATTACTGGTAGAATTGTTAAAAAACTGAGCATTTTTAAAGCAGTTTGGAATTATGCCCAAAGAGAGTTATAAAATTGTGTATATTCTTTGACTCTGCAATACCACTATTAGATATATTTCTCAAGATGATCTGGAAAAAAAGGAAAAGCACTTCTTTTTCCTAAAATATTCATAGCAACTCTCTTTGTGATAGCAAAGAAATGGAAATTGAGGGGATGCCCATCATATGGAGAATGACTAAACAAATTGGGGTATATGATTGTGATACAATACTACCCCCATGTAAAAAATTATGAGCAGATTGATTTTAGGGGAAAAACATGGAAAGATATGCATGAAATGAAGTGTGAAATGTGGAGAATGAAGAGAACATTGAATATGGTTACAACAAGATTGTTCAAAGAATAACTGTAAATGACTAAGCTACTCTGAGTATTATAAATATTCAAATCAACCACAAAGGAATTATGAAGGAATATGTTGTCTACCTCCAGAGAAAGGACTGCTAAAGAAAACGTATGCATAATGTGACTTTATATTAATTAATTCATTTATACATACATGCATATACATATACATATACATATACATATATATGTTTGTGTTTATATATGCCAAATGTTGGCTTTCTCTAATGGCAGGTGTGCAGACAGAGGAAAGGTGACAGCTTGTAACTTAAAATTTAACCAAAAATAAATTAAATTTTAAAAAGAAAACTAACAAGAACATCAAAATATTCTTATTTTTAGAGGTGAGGAACTATGGGTATACTATATAGTATACTATGTGGTATACTATATATAGTATACCACACCCATAGTTCTCTACCTCTGAAAAAAATATAGGGAAGTAATATTTTCATCTCTTACTCCCAAGACAATTTTATTTGTTTTAATTACATATGATTGAATTACATTTATTTTTTTCTTTTCCATTTATATAGTTATAGTAATTGTGTGTATTGTTTTCTTAGTTCTGCTTACTTTACTTTGAATTTATTCACATAGGTCTTCTCATGCTTCTCTGTATTCAAAATAATCCTTGTTCCTTTAAAATTTTTTCTTTTTTTGTTTATGCTTAATGAACAGCAGTAAACATAGACTCCTCAATATAAACAGGCTAATATGATTGCTTCTTGTCTTAAAGAAATTTTCTTATTTCTACTGTGACATCTCAAAACACAACTACAGGACCAAAAAAGACATCATGCCATGTTTGAATAAGAAAACTACATGAATTTCATTTTGTGGAATCTTTGTTGTAGAAGTACGTAGCGTCAAATAAATCTACAGAAAGTTGCTTACATAAAGCTGATAATAGAATTTCTGCTTCTTGATGGGTAATTCATTTGGATGGGGTTGATGGGATAGAAAAATTTCAGTCCCTGTTCCTTTAATCCACAGGTGATATTTGTGACTCTAAGCCATGTGAAAATGGAGGAATTTGTATGGCTGGACTGGCTGATGAATCTTTTTCCTGTGAGTGCCCAGTTGGCTTCACAGATCCCAATTGCTCTAGTATTGTGGAGGTTGGTAAGTGCAAGATTTGAACATTTTAATGATTATCTGAATATTTTCTTTATTTGATTTATGGAATGAGTTTGGCTGTGATGCAGTGTACACATTTTGCGTCAGTCAGTTTTGCTGTATTCTGGCACTTGGCTGTCCTTTTGGTGTTTGGTTATTGCATTTTTATCTGTTATTTTACTTCTAAATATTGTATAAGTTGATAAATACAACTGCATTGGTAGGCATTTAAAAAGTCAAATAAAATGAATTATTATTTCAAAGAATAACAATTGAACACAGCCCAAATACTTTCATAAAAACATGTTGGCCTCAATGGCACATTATTCCAAAACCAATTTATTTAGAAGAAATGTGTTTTATCTAAATAGACTTGAGAGATCCTGGTTATAATAACAAAGTGTTTTGTGAATGATTCTACCTATCTCTCTTCAGATGAAATGATAAGGTACAACCTTTCCATTATAGGAAATTGAAAAAAAAAGTATTTTCAAAATTTTACTTTTCCATAAATGTACATGGTATTAAAGATTCTATTCCAAAGCAACAAAAGTTTGAAACTATTTTTCCTCCTATGAAATGATTCAATTGCTTGTGAATAAGTGTCCCTCATTTGGACAGAGAAATTACTCTCTAGCAAGTATTCATCCTTTTAAAATGGCATAATGTAAACTTGAGCAAAAATTTCCCCTCAGATTATAGGCACACATTTGATCAACCTCCCTAAAATCTCTCTACTCTTCATGTCAGCTTTGAGGAGAAGACCTTCACATCTTTGAAATATGCAAATGTTCACCTTATTGGCTTAAAGTTCTGTCAGCTACCATAAGGTTTTTGAGCATACTTTTAGAAATTAAGGTTATTGGGAAACACACAAACAAAGAGGTATTCGCATTATCTACAAAGGGTAGAAGCCTAGGGTTATAGTTTTCATTTTATCAAGAATAAAAGTATTAGTTCTCTGTATTTGGTCACTAATTGTTAGAGTTGATTCTACTTGAATCTTGAACAGATCTGACCAATATGTTTAACCATTGCCTTGGTGTTGTTTATCCATTAATACTTAGAGTATCACTAAGTTGATATGAGTAATAACACTCATATCATGACTATTATCATGGCTGAGTAATAACACCTTCTTTCAATTTTATTCTAAGATAACTCATTCTAAGTTTTTTGGCAAGCTACTAGAACCTCAGGACTTCTCATTATTTGCTATAGAGGGAGGAACATGCCCTAATCTTTAATAGAGAGGAGATGGCACAATTAAAGTTCAGAGTTTCATTGGAGCACCAAATTTTCAGGTGAAAAAAGAGTGAATATTTCTGAAGCAAATGAAGGCAATGCACATTCTTAGCATGAAACGAATGAATAAGAGAATGAACTGGAAAAGATTTTAACAAATCAAAGTAATATATTGACATTTTAAAAGTGCCCAACACTGTGATAAATTGAAAAGAACCAAGTGAATACTTATGACCCATGTTCCCAGATTGAAAACACATCTGACTCTTGATGGGATGGAGATTGCTGATTGTTTTAGTTAATATCTTCAGGAAAGAACCAAAGTCAAACAATTTGTTTTCAATGTTGAGAAATGGTTTTTAATAAATTGTCATGTTTTACATGAGGCTCTGGTAGGGGAATATTTAACTATCGTTGTGTCATGTTCAAAGGAACAAAAATAAATCATATTCATTTTATAAGAAAGGATATCATATACCAGAAATCCTTCATGTATTAAGCATACCATATTCTATTAGTATAACATGTTGGATTATTTTTTTTTGCAAAATTCAAAATGCATCTTGGTTCATTATTTTAAATTCTCGTTCTTTCAGATGTATATCAATTGGAAAATTAAATTCTTGTCAGTGACAGTGATTTTCATGATTTGCTCCATGTAATCCTTAAATGCATAAAGATTATCTATAGGATTCTTGCAAAATATGTGCTTAATCTGTGTTTGAATCATCATCCCCCAGACTACCTCGAGGTTGGGGTTCTGTGGAAAATAATGAATTATATTCAATAACTTTAATGTATATCTATAATAGTAGCCCTTTGAATTAAATATTTTTCTCCTGCATTTAAAAAAAAATATATCTCTAGGTGTATGTGTGTACATGCATGTGCATACATGTGTGTATGTATGTTTGTAAAAGTATCTATATATACACACGTGCACACAAGCACACATACATATATAGTGCAAATGGGTGAATTACTTTTTTCACTTTAAAAGGTCCTTGAGGGTAGGCCAAGTTTAAATTCAATTTAATCCAACAACTTGGGTTTGATGTTTTAGAAATTAATAAATAATGAGACTAGAGTCTCAACCCTCTTTTTAACTGCTATACCACAGAGCACAGTGCTGGAGAAAAGTCAGTAAGTGTTCAACCTCTGTATGTTGAACAAATGAATAGTGAATCAATCAGTGAGCACATTAGCATTAGAAAATGACATAATTCCCATTACAAAACAAAGAAAAAAAACTAGTGACAACAACAATAACTTCTAAAGTTCATCAAACATTGAATATGATTATGGGACAAAATATTTGAATAATCAATTTATTAAAGACAAAAATGTTTTTTCTTCTCTACGATCAGCTACTTTACTTGGACTTGCTCCAGTCAGATAATTATTTCGACACGATTAGGTAGGTCCCAGTACAGAGCGCACAGAGGCAGGCTTGGATTTTACATAAACAAGCAACATTTGGTGTTTTGAAGATAAGGTCTTAAAAAAAAGAAAAGAACACTTGAATTATCTATAGCCTCAGTGATAGTTATGTTTTCAGTAATGTTGAATCCCCAAAGATGTTGGAGAGGGCTTTAAGGTCTGTTTTAGCTCAGCATTAAAATTCTATGATTCTGTGAAGTTCTAAGGTCTTTTTCTCCCAGGTTAGTTCATTTCTCAAATTCAAAAGGAATGAAAATATCTCTTTTTGGATGTACTGGAGAAAAAAATATTTTGATCCCAATTTTGAAAATTATTCCTCTCTTGTGCATGAGAAGAAAAAAATATAGTCAGACATCTAATCTCCTTAGTCCAGCACATCTTGAAGCAGAACATTTCAAATGCAGGCTATGCTTAGTGAAATAGCTTCTTCATGAATTAACCTAAACCTTACTACTTTGCAGTATCACTACCATATTTGAAGGCTACTTTCAAAGAGATTCTTATCCAATTTTTCAATTTTATTCTTTGCTCACAACATATCAAGGTGCAACTAAGTCTAAAGTTCTTGGCCCCTCTGGTAGACAATGCTTCCATCATCTAATGTCCCTCCGTACCAAGAGGTACCTTGGAGAAACTCACTTTACTGAGTTTGAATCCACTGTCAAAGAGGCAATCTTGTTCCCCTCTCACAACACCCCCCTCATATTTCTTTTTCTTCTATCTGCTTTTGTAAAATGTCTTTGCATCATCTTCCCTTTCCCCAGCCCCTGCAAATGAGTTGTTTTTTTTTTAATTTATCAAAGTTTATTTCTAATAACCCTAGAATAACTTTTCATTTTCCAACTACTGCTTCAAAGATATTAGCAAATATGTTCCCCTGAGGGAAAGGGAAAGTTTCCAGTTCTATCTCCTGAAATTTGTCATCTTTAAATTTGTTCATCTTTATTTAGATGCTTATTGAAAACAACAGCAGGTCTCTAGAGTAACAAATGGCTGACCAATGAATCACTCACCACCAAAATCTCTTTTTGTGTGTTTCAGTCAAAACTCCTGATAATGGATATAAAGGTGTGGTCATCAGTATTAAGCGTTAGAATCCCCACTGGATAGGTCAATGAGCACATATGGAATTCCAGATCAGCATTAGCCTATTAAGGCATATGTGTCTCTGTATGTAATATGTATACATATGTCTATATATGCGTATACACACAAATGTATTAATATATGTAGGTATATGTGCACATGTGTGTTCCTATGCATTCGTTGTGATGGTTAATATATGTGTGTGTGAATATATACATATATAATACATATATAATACATATCTACATATATACACACACACACATGTGCATGTGTGTGGAGAGAGAGAAGGGGAAAATAAAAGAGAGAGAAAAGGAGAGTGAGAGAAAGAGAGAGACAGACAGAGATGGTGAAAAATTCTATCCCTTTGAATTGTCTCTGTCAAATACAAGGAATACATTTGTTCTGAACCTTTGTCATTTAGAATACCTAGTTTCTTTCAAACCTTACATTCTACATTAGACCTTTTCTAATCCTCTCAGCTATTAGTGTCTCCCTCTTTCCAAATCATCCTGCAGTTTTACTCATACATTTTATATACCCACACACATACTGTCTCTACTGCTAGAATGTAAGTTTCTTGAAAATAAGGTTTCTCTTCTGGCTTTATCCTCCCAGAATCTACAACATGGCCTGGAACATGGTAGATGCTTAAAAATATTTCTTGATTAAACAATTGTGTACTTCTAAAAAGGAAACTTAAGTGAGAGAAAATATTTTAGCACTAATACTACATACAATTTGACTTCATTTTAGTAATGGGAATACAGTGTTCATGTTAAAAAATAAATAAAAAGGACATATTCACCATGTTTCTAGCAATCAGAAAATGAACAAGGGTACTATTTCAAACTATTTGACCTATTCATATGATATAGGCCCTTGGATATTAGGAAGTATAAATGAAAAACTATTAAAAGGTCAGAATTATTGGAAATATGATCCAAAGTATATATAACTGATGGAAGATTGGTGATACCTTTGTGTACAAAGAACACATCACTGGACTTGGTAACTTTATTTCCTTTAATTTCTTTCCTATATCTCATTTTAGGATAATGGCAGACTTAACAAAGTTCCCTCTCCTGCCCCAACATGCAACTGACACTTAATGTCACTTATAAGAATACCATTTTACAGATAAAAGATCATAGTTTCTGAGAAATTGATTTACACACAGGATCAAAGATAACAAACACAACCTAAAAGACTGAAATCCTATTCTCATGACAACAACAATTTTAAAAATCCCAAAATTTTATATTTATACAATACTTTCTGGTTTGCAATTGACTTTTACATTATCTAATTTTATCCTCACAATAACTCTGTGAGATCAAGGGAAAAAATGAGACAGAGAACACAAAGCACATTCCTAGTGATGCAAAACAAGCATCTAAGGTAGAATTCAAATCCAGGTATTCTTTACAGCAAGTTTGGAGCTTTATCCTCTCTACTACTTCATTGCCTCTATATTATTATATCTTTCCAAAAAGTTCCCCAGAACCTGGGCATATACAATAATTTTGGTCTGGACCTTTTATTTAATTAGTATTTATGCTGTTCAGTAAGGAAATTCTCTAATGTGACATAGATGGACAATTCTTTTACAACTTTTTGGTAAGATATGACAGATAAAATATAAGACATGGAGTCAGAAAGACCTGAATTTAAATCCTACCTAAGATTCTTGCTAATTATATAACAGTGGGTAAAGCCACATTAAGCTTTCAGCTTAATAAAATTTTAACTTTTAAAAGTTTTAAGCTTTCAGCATTAAACTTCAGTTTTCTTTTCTGTAATATGCAGATAATAACAGTACCTACGTCGCACTGTTGTTATGATTGTCAAATGAGTTAACAGATATAGATCACTGTGCAAACATTAAAGTACTATGTAAATGGAAGCTGCTATCATCATCATCATCATCATCATCATCATCATCATCATCATCATCATTGTTATATTAAATATTTGCCTGGGGAAATAAGAGGCTAATAACTTGTCCTGAGTCAAGCTTACAGTATGTTTCAATGAAACATATGTTTCATTCTTTTCTTCATAAAGAACCTTAACCCAGTTCTTCCTGTTCTGAACTCTCCTCTCTCTCCCCTATGCCACACTGCTTCCCAATAATATGCCAATTTTGTACTCCCTTTCTTATGTCAACTTGAGATTTCATTGACCTAAGACAGGACAATGACTTTAATTTGCTGTTAGCAGTTTTCTCATTTTAACTGAGTTTTCCCAGTTAAAATAAGTATTTCCCAAATAAAGGTGGCCCTGTAAATTATTCTAGGTCTAGATAAATATTATCTTATGTTAAGTTCCATTGGCTTATTTCACAGGCCATTTCCGAAATGTCTTTGACTTTTTGAAGATGGTCAGGCTCAATATTCCAAGTAGTGCAGCATAGTTTGACTCTGTGTCTTATAGATGCACTGGTTAGTGTTTATGCAATGTCAGAACGGTAAGGAATTTGACTTGATCTCTTGGGCTAAGTGAAGCTATTTTTGGATGACTGAACTTCAGGTACTAAATAAGACGATTCTGCAAATTTCACTTAGGTTGTCAGCTTAGTGAAGAAAATTATAAGAAGCAGATGTCAGGGCTCTTTAAGACTGACTCTTGGGTGAAAAGAGAAGAGTTCCTGATTGAGTCAAGTCTTTCCTGACGTTATCCTAATGAGAGGTAGTCTATAGTGAGCAGAGTAGTTGATCCAAAGCTGTCTAGCAAGGGTGATTACTGAGAAATTTCCAAGCTGCCTACAGGCACAAGGATGAACTATCTTCAGGGACACTGAGTCATTATTTATTGATTTATTGATTTTTTTTCTTTTTACTGTACTCAGGAAAGACTCAGCTAGTGTTTATTCAGGAAAAGTGAAATAGATGATGAAATGGCATCTGAATAAATAAAGGGTTTTTTACATATGCATTTGTTTTCTGAAAGTTTTAAAGTTTTTTGTTTGTTTTATGCTACCTCTCTAAATCTATTTAGATGAACCCAACAACATACCTCTATTAATGAAATTTTTAAAATATATTTTAAATGTGTTAAATATGTGTGTATGAAATAGAGACTGATAGTATGAGTGTGTATGTTTGTGTGTGTATTTAAGAGACAGAGAGATACACAGAACAACAGAAAGAGAAGGGAGAGAAGGGAGAGAGGGAGACAAAGACAAAAAGAAAAGGAAGAGAGAGACATAGGGACATAGGAAGAGAGACAGAGACAGAGAGGGAAGAGTAAGATACAAAGAGAAATAGAGATACAGAGACTGAAGATAGAGAAGACAGAAAAAAGCTATAGAGACAGAAAGAAAGAATGAGAAGGTTTTATTTCTCTTTTAGTGAATAACCATATGTGCCTCCTAACATTTTAGTTCTTGATTTAGTTGAATAGTTGAGCAATAGTTGTTCTTTATTATAAGTTAAGAACACTGGGAAACTGATCCAACAAATGATCTTTTTTTTTATTTAAACAAATGCTTTATTAACTTCTGTTTTACATCATTCATTTCTGCCAGATTTTGAGTTACAATCATTTCCCCCCTCTGTTTTTCCCCTACCCACCCTCCCAGAACAGCAGTCCCACAAGACACCGCTTCCTCCAATCTGCTCTCTCCCCTATCCTCTCCCACACCCCCTTCAACCTCTCCATTAGAGGAAGGTGAATCTTTGTGTCCCAATGCCTGCACATCTTATCTCCCAATTATAGGCAAAAGAGTATTAATAATAGTATTTATATATATTTGAAACATTTAATCTTAAGACCAGGAGGAAGCAAAGGCTTGTAAGAAATAGATGTGAGAAGGGATTGCATGTAAATCATTTGGAAATTCTCTGAAAAGGCACAATGTGGGAAATGTAAGGCTAAATTCCAGGGATAGTTTTGCCTGCAATATAGAGAACAAAGATTATAATGTGAAAAAATGTCTAGACACATAGGTTCTTACCATTGGGCAAAAATCGAGGGGGAAACTGATGGTGCATTAAACCCAAGAGGCTACGTGTGGGCCTTCCCAGGCCCATTTCGCTGTCTTGATGGTCATATTTTGTGCTGTAATGAAATCATTAAAAGGAATCTATAAGTTTGTTCCTAGACATCAGTTCCCTCCAACCTTGCAGGTCATTTGAATGGAGGACCTGAAGTCAAACTCTACTCCTTTTCTTCACCAAGCTATATACTCTCCTTGGCCAAATCTCACTGTATGGAGGGCAGGGAAAAAGCTAGAGACCTTGTGATAGTACCGAGTGGTTTCCATGGGTATGAGTCAATTGAATACCCCAAGAAGGGTCTTGAGATTCCTTATATATTCTGATCAATTTTGTAAACATAAAAAATTAATGTTTCCAAAGTGCCAATTCTTTTTTTTTTCAAATGCTTCATTAACTTCTGTTTTATTTCATTCATTTCCACAAGTTTTTGTGTTGCAAATTTTCTCCCTGTTTTTCCCCTACCCACCTACCCAAAATAGCAGTCCCCCAGGATATACCCTCCTCTTATTTCCCAATTACATGTAAAATAGTATTAATAATAGTATTAGTATACACACACACACACACACACACACACACATATATGTATTGAACATTTGGTTTTAAAACTTTGAATTCAAAATTCATTCCCTTCCTCCCTTGTCACCCATGCTTAAGAAAGATAAGCAATTCAATATAGGTTGTACATGTGTAGCTAATGCAAATTAAGATAAGCAATGTGTAGCTAATGCAAAACATTACCATAGTAGATATATTG
Organism: Gymnobelideus leadbeateri; assembly: GCA_011680675.1. Classification (NCBI taxonomy): domain Eukaryota; kingdom Metazoa; phylum Chordata; class Mammalia; order Diprotodontia; family Petauridae; genus Gymnobelideus; species Gymnobelideus leadbeateri. The sequence goes on from WOXC01004425.1 coordinate 21,705, forward strand.
TAGAAGACTGATTATATTTCCCTCCTTCCTATCCCACCTCCCACTTTTTCTGTTCTCTACTTTGGTCTTGACCTTTTTCAAAACTGTGTGCTTCCTACTTCCCTCCCACTCAGCCTGCCCTCCCTTACATCATTCTCACTCTCATCCTCTTCCCCCCTTCTATCCTGTAGGGTGAGGTACCCTATTTTGTGTGTATGTCATTCCCTCCCTGAGCCAAATTCAATGATTTTAAGGTTGCCCCATTCCCTTATTCCTTCCTGTTCTTCCTCTCCATTGTAACCATTTTCCCTTTCTCCTTCTATATGAGATAGTTTGCCCCATTCTGTCTCTCCCCATCTCCTCTCATTATATTCCCCTCTCAACTCTTGATTTCACCTTTTAAGTATTATCCCTTCCTATTAAATTGGTCTTGTGCCCTCTATCTATGTATACCTGTAAACATATATATATATATATATATATATGCACACACACACACACACATATATGTATATACATATATATGTATATACATATACACATATATATACACACACATTCACATATGTATTCTTATGCCTAGAAACCTTCCAATAAAGACTATATACAGATAGATAGATAGATAGATAGATAGATTTCTATTCCCTTCAATTATTTTCATATTGAGAAAAGTTTCCTCAGTTACAATTATAATTTTTCCATGTAGGAATGTAAATAGATCAACTTTCATAAGTTCCTTGTGTTTTCTTTTCCCTATTTACCTTCTCATGCTTCTCTTGCTTCTTATATATGAATGTCAAATTTTTTACTTAAGTGTGGTTTTTTCTTCAAGAATGCTTCAAAGTCCTCTAATCCACTGAAGACCATATTTCCCCCTAAAACATGATACTCAGTTTTGCTGGGTAGGTAATTCTTAGTTTTAATCCCAGGTCCTTTAACCTGTGGATTATCATATTCCAGGCCCTTTGATCCCTCAGTGTAGAAGCTGCCAGATCCTGTGTTATCCTGATTGTGTTTCCACAATAATCAAATTGTTTCTTCCTGGCTGCTTGTAATATTCTCTCCTTTATCTGGGAATTCTGGAACCTGGCTATAATATTCCTAGGAGTTTTCTTTTTTGGGATCTCTTTTAAGGAGGTGATTGGTGAATTCTTTCAACCTCTATTTTGCCTTCTGGTTCTAAAACATCAGGACAGTTTTCCTTGAGAATTTCTTGGAGAATGATTTATAGGTTCTTTCTTTGATCATGGCTTTCAGGTAGGCCAATAATTTTTAAATTATCTGTCCTGGATATATTTTCCAGGTCAGTGGTTTTTTTTTTTTTTTCCAATGAGGTATTTCACATTTCCTTCTATTCTTTCATTTATTTGGATCTGTTGAACTGCATCTTGATTTCTCACAAAGTCACTAGGTACCCGTTGGTCCATTCTAAACCCAAAGGAAAGATTCTCCTTAGCAAGCCTTTGAGATTCTTTTTCCATCTGGCAAATTCTGCTTTTTAAGGCATTCCTCTCCTCATTGCCTTTTTCAACCTCTTTTGCCATTTGAGTTAGTCTATTTTTAGGGCTTTATTTTCCTCAGTCAGGCTGTTGACTCCCCTTTCATAATGTTCTTGCATCATTTTAATTTCTCTTCCCAATTTTTCCTCCACTCCTCTTATCTACTTCTTAAGGTCCTCTATGGCCTGTAACCAGCTCATATTTTTATTTGAAGCTTTTGGTGCAGGAGCTCTGACCTCACAATCCTCCTCCTGTTCCATGTTTCAATCCTCTTTGCCCCCAAAACAGGAGTCTACTGTTGGATTTTTCTGTTTATTTTGTTTCCTTTGCCTAGGCATGTTGCCACTCAATTACTTGACTTTTGGGCTTGTTGCCACAGTAGGACTCTGCCACCAGCCAGGGGAGCTTCAGTCTGAAATGCTGGCTTTTTCTCATCTGCCAGAGGTATTAGTTGGGTGCCCTCTCTGAAGCCTCCACACGCTCTGGCAAGCAGGTCACATACTCCAGGACCTCTACCCCCTACCACAGTCTAGATCCAAGAAGTTTAAAGCAAGAGCAATTACCCCCGAGACTGTTCGCCCAGTCCCCCCACAGTCTGCAGGCCAGGAGCTGAAACTCCAACATGGTTCTGACTGGGCCTAAATGTCTCTGCAGCTTATCACCTTAGCATCTACGTGTTGATAATTCTGGAAACTTCCACAGATGTTGGTATTCTGGTGTCCCTCCAGCTGGCTGCTGGTCAGGTAGCCGTGGGGTGAAAACCTCTGGGTCATGTGGGGCTGGGTCAGCTCCCAGAGTACTGTGCTGGCCATTCCCTGCCAGGCTGCCAGGCTGTCCTCTGCCAGAGGTTAGCTTCTCTATGTCATTTTGTGGGTTCTGTAGCTCCAAAGTTTGTTCAGATTCCCCTTTTACATGGCTTGCTGAAAGTGGAAGCTGGAGCTGTGGTGAAGTCTTGTTTTCACTCCTCCATCTTGACTTTACCCCCCCCCCAAAGTGCCAATTCTAATAATTCCTGGAATACCTGGTTTATATTAGGTAAAAGATTCATCCAAATAGTTTATTTCCCTTCCAGCAAAGCACAAACTGCAGACCAGTCATTTAAAGTGACATGCAATATCCTGAAACCATGTCCTCCAATTTGTAAAATCCTGTGTGATTACTACATATTCTTATCTTCCTGATTAATTATCAATAGTAACCTTGTTCTTGAAGATACTAAGAGGTAGTGATTATTATTCACCCCCTTCTACATTTAGATTCATTAACCACCAAACCTAAAGTACACATGACATGGTAAAGTATTAGTAATTGATCACTAGTTAATAATGGTATAATCAAGCATTGTATTCCTACTACTGGAGACAAAAAGATAGTGGATCATAGACCCAGCTCAGCTGTTATCTCCTTCATGAAGCTTTTCTTGAACTTCTATTAATTCTCTAAACCATCTTGTTTGAAATCTTCAGTGAACTTAATCATATTCTAACTTATCTGTGTATCCTTTTTCCCTTCCCACTAGAATATAAGTTCCTTGAAAGCAAGGGCTGTATGTACACATACACACACACAAACACACACACACACACACACACACACACACATAAACACACATATAAAATATATCTATATATTATAATATTCTTAGCACCTAGCATAGTTCCTTTCAGCACCTGATAAATATTCATCAAATTGAATGGTACAGAGAGAATTATTGAAACATTAGCAACTGTTATTTCTATAAATAACTTAGTTTCAAAGGTGACTTTATGTCATGTTCTGTCAGTAAGATCAATAAGCCCCATTTGGATGGGGGATGCATTAGTCAGAATCCCCAGAGAATGACAAGAATTATGAGAGTTATTTGAGATTGAGTAACTCTCACCCACAGTGGTGGTTACACCCCCAATAGTAAAGAACATTGACTCATATTCTCCTTAGCCATGGATAAGCTTACTTGAGAGCAGTTTAATGATGCATTGAGATGAAGTGTTTATTTTTCGTGCTAAAAGATTGATTGCTATAATATTCAAAGACTTTACAAAATAATATATAGTGAACAAACACCTTCAACATAATGTAATAGATTCTGGTAGGCCATCAGTCATACTCTAAATTATGTAAAGGGCAGTATAGTCTGGCCTCTGAGGGAAAACATTCTGTAGAAGTAAACATCCACCTTTGCTTCTAAATATTTAATTCAGATGACTATTGGACAGACTTAGGCTAACTGGAATGGTGATATTCAGGAACAGCTTAAAGGGGTCTAATAAAAGGAAGGAGATGAACAAAGAAGTTTTTAGTAATTTTATAAACCAGCAGTTTCCTCCTTTTTAAAACATGAAGACACATTTTTATGTTAAAAAGTATCATGCACCACACATGATAGTTAGTCTTCCATTAGTAACTACTGATTAAGAAAATACATGTTTTATATGAACTTCTTGAGATAAATCCATGGCCCTGCAGAGAGGTTCAGGATGCACAGATTGGGAACCAATGTTGTAAAACATGAAAGTATAATACATGAATGAAATTGAACATTGGCCTCCAGTTTCCCTGGGGATGGAATTAGAATAAATAAATTTTAGCTTTCACTCAGTCAATGCTATCTAGAAATTTGAGAAGACATGTCTGTCTACTTTGCAGATTTCAGTGGGTTCACAGACTAGAACAATAGGGAATGGAAAAGAAGTTTATGGAATAGTGCCTATCATAAAGGGGATGAGTGAGCATGGTTATTTCTTTGTAAAGTTTTGCTTGTAGATCATTCAATATTAAAAATTGTTATAAAATAAAAATAAAATAAAAAATAAAATAAAAATAAACAATTACCTCTGCCATTTCAAGTCAGTTCTTTCTCTATGACTTATAGGCTTTAAGAGCTACCTAGGGAACTGCAAGGATAAGCAATTTCCTTAGGTTAAAGCTCAGTTTTTATCAGCGAAGCAACTTGAAGTCAGGTTTTCCTGGGTTTGAGGCCAGCTTTCTATCTACTATCCAAGCTCTCCACACATTTTAGGTACAAATTTCTGCTTAACCATGCCTCCCCCATATTGTACTAGTGATGTTGATCTTCTGAAGTGTAGAATTTTACATTTGTACCCATTAGATTTCATTTTATTGAAATCCTAACTCTCATGCAGTATGCTAGCTGTCCCTTTTCACCTGTGTAATGAAAAATGAATTTCTATCTAGTCATCTCCCTAAATCTAAATCATTAGTATAATTATTTTCAACCTGATTATCCAAATTTTCAAAAGAAGCAACTTATATCCATTTTTATGATCTTTTAATTGCCACATCTCATAATATATTCTCAGTCCTCATACTTCTCATCATATGCTACATTTACACTGTTGACCACATCCCCCTCTTGGATAGGCTCTCTGCTTTGGAAATTCATGACACTACTCTCTCCTACCTCTCCTCTTGTTTGTCTGAGTAGGCCTTCTTTATCTACTTTGCCAGTTCATTATTCATATTTTCCTCCCTAACTGTGGGTTTTCTCCAAAGTTCTGCCTTAAACCTTCTTTTCTTCTCTCTTTCAGTAACCTCATCAGTTCTTTTCTTCTTTCAGCAACTTCAACAGCTCACAGTCCATGAATTTAACTATCATCTGTGTGCAGAGGACTTATTTATCTATCTATTGATCCATCTATCTATCTATGTATCTATCAGCAGTGAAGTGAATAGAGTACAGGAACTGGAGTAAGGAAGACTCATTTTAATGAGTTTAAATCCTGCCTTAGACACTTGCTAGCTGTGTGACCTTGGTCAAGTCACTTAACCCTATTTGCCTCAGTTCCTCATCTGTAAAAGCAGCTGGAGAAGGAAATGACGAGCCATTCCTTTATCTTTACCAAGAAATCCCCAAATTGAGTCACAAAAAGCTGAATACAATTGAAAAATGACTCAACAAAAAAATGTCTGTATCTCAATTATCTATCACTTTATCTGTCTAATTATCTATCTACCTATGAATATCTATACATATGAAAATTGATACTTCAACAGATAGTAGATAGACAGACAGCTTTCTAACCCCATTCTTTTCCCTGAGCTTCAGTTAAAAATGTTGCCTAGGACATTATCAAACTGTGTCCTAGAGATATCTCAAGTGTAATATGGATAAAACTAAACTCATTGAATTTTCTCACAAAACCCCTTTCTCCTAGACTTTCTCATTCTGATTAAAGGTAGCACAATCCATCCCATCTCCCAGTCCATTTCCACTTCCACTTTTCATATTACCCCAAGTTCTCACTCTCTCTCACCCTGTATATCCAATAATTTGTCAAATCTTGACCTTTCTACCTCTACAAAATCTCAAGGATCTTACACCTTCTTTCCATCCATAAAAATATAACCTTAATTTAGATCCTAATTTCCCCAATTCAGATTATTCCAACAGCTTCCTAATTATTTTCCTTGCTTCAAATGTCTTACCACTTCAAACTATTCTATACACTGCTACAAATCTAATTTTCTTTAAGCATTAATTTTACCATGTGACAACACTACTCCATAAACTTCTTTAACTTCCAATTTCAATCTAACCAAATTGACCTTATCTGTGATACTCATACCTGATATTGCATCTTCAAGGCCTGGAATTTCTTCATTCCCTCCACCTTATGTAGGCTTTGTCTTCATTTAGGATACAGCTCAAGAACCAACTTCAGAATGAAAATTTTCCTGTTCTCCACCCTCCCTCTGAAATTGTTCTTCCTCTGAAACTATGTTGCAATTAATCATCATACATATTTGTATTTTTGCTTTATAATTATGCTGAAAATATTTATATTTGTACTTATTTCCCCCATTAGATTGTAAACTCCCTGTGAATAAGGATTGCTTATATCTGTAACCCTAGGTGCTCACATATGATAAGCTGGGTTTCATAGCTGCTTTTTGATTGACTGATTAATTGATTGCTATTATATTCTGAGGCCTTCTGTTTACCTAATTCTCACCTACATTTTCATCTGCTAAATTCAACCCCATCTATTTATATTTGTGTTAAATATATGTCCAGGGTGTTGAGTTCTGTTTCAACCTTCTTTTTTTTCTGAATAAATAATTCTTTCTTGATTTCCTTATGTACTTATACTGCTTCAGAAGAAAAAAAAACTCAGTTGTTTTTTTTCAAAAATTTAATTATCTTGGTTGCTCTCAGCACGAATTCCTCCAAGAAAGACTTAACTCCAGGGAAATGAGTTTGAAGAATGAACTGAAAGGGCTTGAGTTTGACACATTAGAGCAAATGAGTGCTAATTACTAACTCAGTGGATTTACAAAGGTTGGAAGGTGAGAGAGTGACCAGACTGACATAAAGGAAATATTCCCAACAGCTTTCCTTTCCTTTTCACCTAGATGATTCCTTTTCATTCTAGTACTTTATTTAAAAAGGAGTGCTGATGAATGGGGATACTTCTAGAGAAGTTTCTATCATTTTGAAGGAATTCCAAATTGTGTCATATAAGAAACAGAGAAAAAAATGATAGCTGTCAGCAAATACTAACCTGGGTTCATGTGAAAGAGTACATAAATTTATTCCATGTTACTCTAGAGAACAGAAGGAAGACTGAAAGGATCTAGTACAGCAGATATTTAGCTCAGCATAAAGATGTATTAGCAAGAATACTTTATGTGAATGTATAGATACATACGTATCTCACATATAAGGATTATATTTTCTCACAAAACTTCAATTAGATATGCAGTTATATACATATACAGAATGGAACACTGAGACTATGACAAGTTAAATGACTGGCCAATGGTCCAAGAGATCCTAAATATCAAAGGCAGGACTAAAACTCAAATTTCCTGATTTTAAGACTGTCATTCTAAAGGGCACAATTGTCCAAAAAAGAAGATGGATTACCTTGTGAGATAATATTTATATAATACTGAGGTTTGCAAAGGGGTTTATATACAGCTCAGTGGAAAGCACATGGGGCCTAGAATCAGGAAGATCTGAGTTCAAATGCATCTTCAGTTACTTACTAACTGGGTGACTCTGGGGAAGTCACTTAATCTCTGTTTGCCTTAATTCACTGATGAAGGAAATGGTAACCACTGTAGTATCCTTGCCAAGAAAACCCTTCAACAATCTCCTCTAGGGGATCACAAAGAGTCAGACATGACTGAATGACTAACAACAAATTGGGTTAGGTAGGTGGTGCATTGGATAGAGTACCAGACCTGAAGTCAGGAGAACTTGAGTTCAAATCTGGCCTCAGATACTTATTGTGTGAGCCTAAGCAAGTCCCTTCACCCTATTTGCCCCAGTTTCCTCATCTGTAAAATGAGCTAGAGAAGGAAATGGCAAGCCACTCCATGATCTTTGCCAAGTAAATGCCAAAGGGGCTCATGAAGAGTTGAGCAGAACAGAAACAACTGAACAACAATTTATGTATGCTCTCTTTTGATCCTCATGAGAACCCAGAGAAGTAGGTGCTATATTGTTATCATTATTCCTATTTTACAGATGAGGAAACTAAGATTCAGTGAACTTAAATGACTTTTCCAGAATTACTCAATAGTGTCTGAGGCAGGATTTATCCTCCAACAATATTGTCAACAAGTGTCAAACCGAAAAGTATACAAACACTTAACAAGTGCTGAGCACTAAGGAAACAAGGAAAGGTAAACACAGGCCCTGTCCTCTAGGAACTTAGAGATAAGGTGTAAATAACTAGGTACCCCAAAAAAATGTATGCACGATTAATTAGAGATAATCACAGAGGGATGGCACTAGCATTAAGGGAGGATGGGAAAGGCCTCCTACAGAACATCAACTTTTAGCTGAGATTTGAAGGAAGGCAGGAAAACAAGAGTTAGGTGTTAAAGTTTGAGAGAATTCTGGGCAGGTGGGACATCCAGTAAAAAAAGAATGAAACAGGGCGGCTATGTAGTACAGTGAATAGAGCACTAGCCCTGGAGTCAGGAGGACCTGCATTTGAATCCGGCCTCACACATCACACTTACAAGCTATGTGACCTTGGGCAAGTCACCTAACCCCAATTGCCCTGCCCTCCCCCCTCCAAAAAATAAATGAAACTAGGAGTATCTTATGCAAGAAACCATAAGGACAAATATGCGATAGAAGATGCTATCTTCATCCAGAGAAAGAACTGATAAATATAAGTATCTGTAGAATGATTTTATACACATACATATACATATGTGTGTATGTGAATGTATATGTGTAATGATAGCTCTTTCTAGGGTGGCAGAGAGGGGAAAAAGAAATTATATGATAACTTTTTTATATATTCCAAAGGAAGAATAAGTTGTACATAATAGATATGCAATTTTATGTGTAGTTATCTTTTTTATTAGATCGTGATATGGAAATTCTTCTTTTATTCCATAAATTAAAAATAATATAAGAAAAAGTTGAAAAAAATAGAGTACATAGAGTTGAATAAAGTGTAAGAAAACTGGAAAGGTAGAAGGGTCCTGGTTATAAAGGTCCATAAAAAACAAACAGAGGATTTTATATTTGATTCTTCAGGTAATGGGAAGCCACCAGTTTTTGTTTATTTGCTTGTTTTATTTAAAATGAAGGATAAGGAAGGAGCATGTATGGGTGTGGTTGACATGATCACTCTTCTTTGGGAATATCACTTTGTTAGCAGAGTGGAGGATGGACTGAGGTAGAAAGAGAAATGGGGTTAGAAAAACATCAAGTCCAATATGCTTTCCATAAAAGCACCTAGCTGCTTAGGTAGAAAATTCCCTATGATCTTAAATGATCATTTATAATCATTTGTATCTGAAGGATGTTATAGAAAGAGTTTCTGCCTTCATGAAGGCATCAGTTCTGCATTTTATTACCCTAACTTCTTCACATCATGTTTTCTGAATGGAAGGCATACCCGGATTATTTCTGAGCATGGAGGAATAATGGATTCACTGGGTAGAAATTAACTACTAAGCAAAGGTTCACAAAATTAACAAGACTAGAGATGAGGCTCTCTTTGCAAAGATTGTGTTTCTTTGTTCCAATGCATTATCTTAAAATTAAGCTTGTCCACATTTTTGTATCTGTTGAATTCTCTAAAGACATTTCAATTAAGGAAAAATTTTTGCCCAGCAAGACTAGTTTTGCAGATAGGGAAATTGCACTGTCAATGTGATTTGATTTACACCAGAATATGGCTAAATTGACTATTTTTTTTAAAGGAGGGCCTAATGACTCTGAAAAGAAGGCACTTAATTTCAGTCACTACTTTTGCTGGCAAGAAAAAAAAAAGAAACATCTGCAGCAATCATTAACTCACTGCAGAACCTAGTCAAGGGCACATTAGCTTAGTTCAGCTATTCACAGGCAAACAAAGATCAGTTCTATCTAGTTCATGGATTCTGGGTCAATTTAAATTATATAAAGAAAAGGCACCCTTACCAAGAAAAAAGCAAGTAGCTCATATATTACAGGTCAACCATTTTATTTTGAGGATTCTTAGTTTGAGAGCCATCATATAGTCTTTTTAGGAATTCAGAAACCCCATTATCATGTTCCATAGGCTAGAGATGAGACCTTAAAGGTCATCTAATGCAAACTTCTGACTAATTAATGTATCTATGCTAGAATAGTAGCTAATATAAACTATATAAATATATGCAATATATAAAATAAATTGTCAAATGTTCCATGTATAAAATAAATTATAACAATTCTAGATTTTTTTAAACTATCAGTATGTTGAAGTTTCTCTTTGCTTGTGAATGACTGAATGAACCATTTATTAAGTAGTTGCTATGTGCAAAGTTCTAGAGATAGAAATAGAAGAAAAAGACAGTTCCTGCTCTCAGGGAGATCATATTTTATTGGAGTAGCTAACAGATTTTAATTGCAAATCAGATGGAACTGTCCCATGGTGCCTTACAATAGAGCAGCAAAACAAATGCAATATCCACAGAAAAAATCATATTAATATATGGTATTGAATGATGTGACAGTGTCAAGTATTTCAGTGGCAAAAACTTTCTTTTCTGTCTCCAATAACTCTGACTGTGGCACCTACAGGCTGCATCTCCATAGATTCTGTTTCCTATTATCATATCTTCAGGCAATTGACAGATGTATTGCTATGCTCAAGGCTTTTGAATTCAGGGCCCTGGGCTGTTGTCAAAGAAGTATAAAAGGAGTTAGTGTTCAAGATGGTGGTGATTTGACTTGTCTAACACATGACTCTTCCTGTCTCTTCCTTGGCTAGTCTAGTCTAGTCTAGCTTATCTACCCCATGACTGGGAGTTGGTAGGGATGGTTGACTCTTATACATAGAAGTTATTTCCCCAGATGATGACCATAAATGCTACGGGAAAGTAGAACCAATAATAGGCATGAGGTCCCGGGGCTCTTGTGCTTATCTGTTGATGGTGGTTGGTCAACAATTATTGCTAGTGATGATTGGGAAGTGGGCCTCTTCTCCACAATAGTTTCCTTCCTCAATGATAGCTTCAATGACTGGGCTAGAAGCAGGTCGGTTGGTTAGGGGACACTGCTATGTCCAATATTTTTGAGCTCATGGTCCTGGGCTGTCTCCATCACAGTCTGAGCCAAGATCATGGTCAAGGTGGTGATGGTAGCTTAACTACTCTTATGTGCATATGGACGTATATGAATATGGAGGAGACTGAAGATACCATGAAGGCAAGAACCATGCTTAACCTGACTTTAAATCTCCTAAAGTATCCAGAAAATTGCTCTATATGCATCAGGTGCTTAACAATATTCATTGAATGAATAGATGAATTGTTTTATTTAATATGGTTTGGCATGGGCAAAGAATTCATCACTAAGTGGTCAGTCATGTAGGGCTATGCTTTTCCATACATAACTAGGCTGATCTGTGTAAATGACATTCCAGAAGATGTTGAATTTCCATGATCCCCACTGGTTATCTTATTTTTATATTATTATTTTATATTGTTGACCTCCAATCTTGCAACTCAGACCTTTCAGACTTCTCAACCTGTATGTCTAGTAAAAATCCTATTTTACATTAAAAATGTATTACATCATTTACTGTTTAGATCAGAAAAGTGCATGAAATTCAGTGTTCCACTATGCTTAAGTAAACAAAATGAAATAAAATTAGAGTTACTCACTTTTAACTTGAATCATTGAACATGATTTTGAAGCTGTTTCAGAGAAATACAATTCTATATATAGATTATATTGAAAAGCTACAGAAAGATCACTAAAAGGTCCATGGCTACTTGATAATAGTATTCTAGTTTTCATCAGGTCAGAAATCATCCAATCTAATTGATATGCTGTTTGTTTGGGGTAGAAATGGCAGGCTTTTATTTTTCAACATAAATTTTTAAGCACCTACTTTGAGCAAATCATTATAACAGTCACTAGTGGAGATACAAAGTCAAAAACCCAAAATATAAACAAGACAAAACTACTCTCTCACTTCAATGAGCTTACACCCTAGTAAAGGAAATAAGATATGCATACAAATGACTAGAAAGCAAAACCAAATAAGGAATAATGATTGAACATGTGATTAACTTGCTGTAGGAAGCAAACTATGAAAAAATGTCTCTACAATTCAATTTGGGACCTTCTATGCAACTGGTAGTCTTAGGAAGAAGGTACCTAGGGCACTCATAGCTTAAATAACTTTACCAAGGTCACAGACCAAGTATGTGGCAGAGGCAGGATTTGAATCTAAGACTCACTGGCTCAGAAGTCAACTCCCTACTCATTATGATATACCACCTTCACAATGGAATACGTGGCAAATGAATAAATAAATCTAAACTGCTTTTGGAGTTCTGATTGGGCAAATATTGCTTCTAGGTGGGGCACCAGGGTAGAGAACATGTTTCTTGATTTTGATCTTGACTTCCAAGTGGTATTTCAACTAGTGGTTTGGGGGTCCCCAATACAACATATGGGGTGAATAAAGGCACACAGAGAAGAAAACATGAAAGAGATCCAGGGAACATGGAACAGTCCACTTTAATAGGAACCTGGGATAGTGGTTGGTAGAGGCAGAAACTATGAGATAAGGCTGAAAATGCAGAGGTCAGTTTGAAAATCTTCAAATCAGAGTACCTGTGTCTAAATCCAATTCTGCAGGATACAACCTACATAACTATTTTATAGCAAAATCAGAGAATTTTGTACTATATATATATATATATATATATATATATATATATATATATATATATATATATATATATAAAATTAACCCACTACTTCCAAATCTGATGGTGGTATTTTAAGTGTTTTATAGGATCCATTTTCTCACATAACAGTAAATATTCAGTCTGGTATACTAACTAATAAGAATATTTTACAAATATTTCCTTGTGATATTCTATACAGCCTTAGAGCATTTTGGGGGTAACATATTTTATTTCTGTTTTCCACACTCTGGTCAGGGAAGAAGGACCAAGAAATTGATGTAATATTAATTTATGGTTTAGGTTTTTTTTTCTTTTAATGATTTGGAGGTATTATGTTATTATCTCCTTCTTCACCCCTCTCTCACATGGTGAAATAGTCTCACTCCTTGCTCAGGATAAACCCTTTACTTGTTCAAGTGATTCCATTCTATTTTGTCTCTTCCAACAGATTGCTCCCATCATTTCCACTCTTTTACTTTTTCCACTTATCTCTCCCTGTTTATTTGTTCATTCCCTCCTGCCTACAAACATTCCCATGTCTACCCTATCCTGAAAAAAAGAAACCTCTCTCACTTTATCCTTGCATCCTCGCTAGTAATTGTCCTATATATTATCTGGGCTTTTTTTAGCCAACCTCTTTGAAATGAACATCTACAATAGATGCTTCCATTTTTTTCTCCCTTTACTCTCTTCTTAAGCCTTACAATCTGGCTTCTGACTTTATCATTCCACCAAAATGAATTCTCTCTCTCTCTCTCTCTCTCTCTCTCTCTCTCTCTCTCTCTCTCTCTCTCTCTTTCTCTCTCTCTTTCTCTCTCTCTCTTGCTTTTTGGAAGGGGTGAAGGCAGGGCAATTGGGGTAAAGTGACTTGCCCAAGGTCATATGGCTAGTAAGTGTTAAGTGTCTGAGGCCGGATTTGAAATCAGGTCCTCCTGACTCCAGAGCCCACACTCTATTTGCTGGGCCCCCTATCCTCCCCCCATTTGTCTCTTAGTAGCCAAATGCAATGGCCTTTTCTCAATCCTCATACTCTTTGACTTCTCTGCACTCTTTGACATTGTTGATCACTCTCTCTCCTCTTTTTTCTCAAAGACACCATTCGCTCCTGGTTCTCCCCTTACTTACCTGAACACTTCTCTGTCTCCTTTGCTGCATCTCCTTCCAGATCACACCCTCTAACAGAAGGTGCCCCTCAGAGATATGTCTTGGTCTCTCTTCTCTTCTCCCTCTATACAACTTCATTTGGTGATTTTGTATCAGCCTCCATGGATTTCTATGTTGATGATTCTCAAATCTGCTTATCCTGCCCCAAATGTTCTTGCTGACCTCGAGTCTTGTATCTCAGACCTCTCAGCTTGGATGTCTTGTAGCCAACCTATTACCCTATATATTTTCTACCCTTTGTAGCTAAACTCCTTGTAAAGGTCATCTTAGATAGGTTCTGCCACTTTCTTCTCACTCTTTTCTTAATACCTTACAATCTGGCCCAATGTTAGCATACCATCCAAACTTCTTAATACATCCAAAATGGAATTTGTTATCTTTTTTTCCCTAAGCAACCCAACATACTCACAAGTACCATATTACTATAGTAGACAATGCCACTGTCCTAGTCCCTCAGGCTTGGAGTTGTCCTGAATTCTTCACTATATCTCTCCCCCCATCTCTAAACTCTTGCTAAGGCCTGTCGATTTCACTTTTTGCAACATCTCTCAAATATGTCACCTTCTGTCCACTCACATTATCACCATTCTAGTGTGGGCTTTCACCATCTCATCACTGAACTATGGTGATAACTTGCTGGTGGGCTTTTTTTCCCCACATCTCTCTCTACTTGTAAAGAGAATGGGAATTGAAGATCTTCCCTGCCCCTTAATAGGCCTGGGAGGGGGAGGGGTGGGCAGGGAATTTGAAGACTTTCCTTGTTTTGAATAAACTCTGCCCCCAATAGGCCAAATGTAATCATATGGAGCCTGTGATGGGAGGAGTTTGCTGAAGGGTGGAGCAGAGTCCACAGGAAGCTTCCCTGCTTTGAAGATAAACTCTGTCCCCTAAAAGGCTGAATGTAGTCACATGGAGTACATGGTGGGAGGAGTTTGTAGAAGTCTGGAACAGAGCCACAGGAAGCTGGGAATCAGAGCTAGTGGAAGGATTGGAGAGAAAGGAGCTCAGGCAAGGAGATAGAGTGGTTTGTGAGTAAATGTTGATCTTGTATTGGTTTATGGCAAGGTTGAAGGATGGCATGGCTGTCTGTTGTTATGGCTTGTTCATTTCTTTACTATTATGATGGAATTGGCTTACTGGTTTTGGGACTTGGTTTTCTGATGTTTAAATAACTGCTTTGGTTCTATCCTCTATATGGAGAGTTTGTTATATTTTGTGACCTTGCATCATGATTGTGGGCATTGTAAATATTGCACTGGCACTACACTACTTCAGTTCATCCTCCTTTGAGCCAGTGAAATGATTTTTGCTAAAGAGTGGTTGTGATCATATAATTCCCCTTCCCCTAATCAATATATTCCAGTAGTTCCCTATTTGATCCCCAGGATCAAATACAAACTGTTCTATTTGACATTCAAAGCCCTTCATAACCTAGCCTCCTCCATTTCCAGTATTCTTATATCGTATATCTGTCTTATTATATCTTACACCTTACACTTATACATTATATCTTACACTAACAGTCAATCCAGTGACACTGGTTTCCTGACTGGTCCATAAACAAGACACTCCAGATCTCCATTTTCTCTGGCTGTATTTCATGCCTGGGATACTCTCCCTCCTCTGTTCTGCCTACTAACTTCTATGATTTCCTTTAAATTCCAACTAAAATCTCACCTTCTACAGGAAGCCTTTTCCAAACTCTCTTAATTTTAGTACCTGCTTTCTGTTATTTATACTTCCTTCCTTCTTTCCTTCCTTCCTTCTCTCATTCCCTCCCTTCCTCTGTCCACATGGATAATCTTCCATTTACATGTGGGTGCTCAACCCAAAGGAAAATAAATTTCTTGAAATAGAGCTCTGGAAAACCAGGCTTTAGAAAAGTCCATTGAGATTTATATGGAACTACTTAAGTGTGGTTTAATCCAAACTCACTCTAGCTCTCACTGACAACAAGTCCCAGTCCAAGCCTCTGTTGGTCATTGTTTAGTTTTGATGGCTCAGAGTGAATGTAAATAGCAATTATTTATATTCTAGCCAGAAACTCTGGCTTAATAAATGTCTTTGATTATTTAATACTTGTTAACCATAGTATTTATAGTGGGAAAACACTATATAGATAATTGATTTCAATTTCTTTGTCTTAGAGATAGAGAAAGCTAAGCCAGAGAGAATAACTTTCCTTGGATTCATTTGACAAATTCTCAGACTATAAATCCACCAATCTTTCTATTCTACTTTACTGCCTGAATAGACCTTTTCTCATTTTTCTGCTGGCCAAACCTACTGGACTGGATTATTGAAGTTCCCTGTCAATCTAATGTGATTCTGATAGCTATAGCTATAAGACTTACCTCTGTGATTACTGCTAAGCTCTGGTCCCATGTAGCCCTTGTGCAAGATGGTTTAGGAGAAAGACAAAGATCATGGTTGTAATATTAGTAATTCACAGGTATTAGTGCTCTAAGGTTTACAGAATGATTTTTCTGACTATGATTCTAATGAAGTAGATAATATAAATATTAACATCTATATTCTATAATTGAAGAGAACATGACCTACAGAGGTTATAACCTGTTTCTGGTTGTACAGCTACTACGCATGGTAATGCCACCTAAGCCCAAGTACTTTGACTCCAAGCAATGTTTGTAGCTTAAGAGCTGAACATCTAGTCTGCCCCTCATTTTTCAAATGAGTTAACTAAGGCCCAGAAAGTTCACTTTTTCAGTGTGCTGCCCAAGGTCACACAGAGCGTGTTAGAGGGCTGGTTTCAAACACAAATCCTCATGGTGCCCAGATCCTTCAATCCTTCCCACAAACTATATTGGCTCTAGGGTTATTTCTTCTTCCATTGGCCATGGGAAAGATTGAAAAATAAGTGTTAAGAAGGTTATTCTATTTTATTTTGTCTGTGTGTGTGTGTGTGTGTGCGCGCGCATGCATGCATGAGCATGTGCTGTGGGTGAGATGTAGGGGTAAGGCTGGGAAGGAGACTGATTCTCTTTAAGTCTTTTTCTCCCCTGTGCACAACATCTGTTATGCTTAAGCTTAATGTGACTTTCTACATTGTCACTTGAAGAATCTCTATGAACATATTAACCCAGGGTCCAAGGAGAGGTTGTATTCTATTGTATAAAAGCAATTTAAAAGGTATCATTTTCCATAAAGTTGAAAGGTATACTGAATAACAAAACAGAAGTACATAGTTTCATGATTTATTAGAAGCAACCATAAACTCACCTTCAATTCAGTTAAACAATTTCATTTGTGCAAAGCAATCTTTTCCCCTCTAAAATCTCAAGAGTATTGGAGAAAATCAATAGAAAAATGCCAACAATCTAAGGAAACAAAATCTCCCAAATGCTTTTCAATACACAACTATGATACAATGAACATTTTTTAGTTTTTTTTTTTTTAATCTCCTAGTATATGGGAAAACCATATAAAAAATCCACAAGCTTTGTTGCCCATCAGAGTCAATTTTTACTCATAATTTTATATTAAAGTGAGAGAATAGCATTCATAATGCATATATATATTTATAAATTACAAATAAGAGTCACTTTTTAAAAAATGAAATATTTATGAAGAAAATTGAGCCTAATAAATTTTTTATGATCTTATATGTATGATTTTTATTTTTAAAATTTAGTTTCTTAAATATATATCCTGTTTAGTTTGGTTTTTTTTAAGTCTTTGATTTGGAGAGATTTGCCTTAATACTATACACACAGAAATCAGCAGGAATTCTTAAAATACATATTTTAATTTAAGATGGTATCTCCTATCAGAGAAAAATGTATTCCACAGAATGGACTATTCTACAATGTCTAGAGATAAAAGAAAAGGGAAAGAAAAACTTTTAGTAGACGGTTTTAATTTTCTTCTTTTGCAACTTCAATCATTTTTGTCTAATGTCTTCAAAGATCAACTGTGAATAAATAAATTTACCTTTCCCGATTACAAACCAGATTATTTTTAATTGAATTCTTTTATGCAAATAAAATTCATGAGGAAATATCAAAAAATAGCCGAGTTAATATAATCTTTCTAAGGCATAACCCATTGGATTGGAAAAACAAAAGCCTTAAAATTGTACATTCATTATGATAGCCCTACTCTGTTTCCTACTATTCTTTAGGGAATTCATGCCTTATACTCAGAGACCCTTCTCTTAGGAAAACAAAAATATCATCCACCCAACTTCTGCTTGCAAGGTACATCTGTGCCCTATTTGAAGAAAATTGGATCTATGAGCAGGCATCCTTCTAAAGTAGATCAATTAAGTGGTGATTTTTCTCATTATGACATAATTCAACATCAGATTCCTATAAAAATGAGCACCATAGGGCATGTAAAATTCATTTAGGTTTTCAAAATTTCCATATAGATAGTTTTCAAAGAATAGATCTGTTGTATAAATACATTATTATAATGGAGAATATCTTACCCAAAAGTGCAAGGTATGAATTCTTACCTATTTTTGTGTCATGGATTTTTGGGCAATAAAGACTATGAATATCTTATCATAATAATGAGAATTTATAAAAATACATAAGATAGCAAAGGAAAGCAATTATGTTGAACTATAGTTAACAAAATATTTTAAAAATAAAAACAAGCTTATGTATTTGAGGTTATGAATCTCTAACTCTAAGGTGAATATAACTTGTGTAAGGTTAATTCCACTTTTATCGATTACTATTTTCAACCTTTATCATGGAAAAGTCTGAAAATAAATCATTTCAGTTTTATTTTCTACAGAATCTTTGTCAGTCTATGTAGCTCAGTGGCAATGAGCTAGATATTTTTAAATCATATGTTAGATTCAAAGTAATTGCTTCTGATTATATATCCCCCAAAAGAGGGAGAAGGATAAAATCTTAGATTTTAATAAGAATCAAATGACTTCAGCCACTAGGAAGTGGTATACTATTTACTGCTCAAAAATTTCTTCTTGGTGACTGACTTCACCTACTAGTTTTAATATACTTTTAGTATATAGAAGAAGCTTATTGGTTTGGATTATTGAATTTCACAATCTGATTTTTTATAAAAGGACATCCACATTAATTTGAATATTCATATAATTATCAGTTTAGGGGGCGGAGCCAAGATGGCGAAGTAGAAACAGCATTTCCAATGTGCTCTGCCCCACACAAATTTCAAACAATGTGAAAGGGAGCTCCGAACAACTTCTGGAGCCACAGCACCCACAGAACAGCACAGAGAAGCTAACCTCCTGCTGAGGACAGGCCAGCAGCCCTACAGGGAGTCACCAGCGCAGCACGCTGAGAGCAGGCAGCACAGTGCGATGGGAACCTACAGCGCAGCCCACAGAGCCGAGCCCAGGTCCAAGGCTTTAGCCCCAGGGCTGCCGGGCCTTCAGCCGGCTGGAGGGACTCCAGAACACCAGAAATAGTGGCGATTCCAGAATTATCAGCACAGATATGCCTGGGACAAAGTGAGAGGTTAGTGCCCTATGGACTTTGGGACCAGTATTTGGGGAACACGTGGCTTCCTCCCCTGGGGGCAAAAAGCTGCTGAAGAAACAGCTGCACAGAAGCCATTTTGCAGCGTCAGTAGTGGCTCTAGCTCCTGGTCTGCAAACTGTAGGAAGATCCAGCAATCAGTCTGGGGGTTAATCGCTTTTGCTTTAAACTGCATGGATCTGGATTGTGGTCTGGGGGGGAAGTTTGGGGTGGGTATCCAACTTGCCAGAGTGGGTGGAGGCTTTACAGAGGCCACCCAACTGGCGGAAGTTGTGAAGACCCCACGTTTGGGCGGAAGCTCCCCTGTCTGGTGGCAGAGTCCAACTGTGGCAACAAGCCCAAAAATCAAGTAATTAAGTGGCAATATGCCTAGGCAAATGAAACAAAATAAACAGAAGAGTTCAACATTGGACTCCTATTTTAGGGGCAAAGAGGCTCAAAGCATGGAGGAAGACTGTGAGGTCAGAACTCCTGCACCAAAAGCCCCAAATGAAAATACAAGCTGGCTACAGGCCATAGAGGACCTTAAGAAGCAGATAAGAGAAGTGGGGGAAAATTTGGGAAGAGAAATGAAAAAGATGCAAGAAAAGTATGAAATGATAGTCAACAGCCTGACTGAGGAAAATAACACCCTAAAAAACAGACTAACTCAAATGGCAAAAGAGGCTCAGAAAGGCAATGAGGAGAAGAATGCCTTAAAAAGTCGAATTTGCCAGATGGAAAAAGAATCTCAAAAGCTCACTGAGGAGATTCATTCCTTCAGAGTTAGACTGGAGTAAATGGAAGCTAGTGACTTTATGAGAAATCAAGATGCTGTTAAGCAGATCCAAACAAATGAAAGAATAGAAGGCAATGTGAAATATCTCATGGGAAAAACCACTGACCTGGAAAATAGATCCAGGAGAGACAATTTAAAAATTATTGGACTACCTGAAAGCCATGATCAAAGAAAGAACCTAGAAATCACCCTTCAAGAAATTCTCAAGGAAAATTGCCCTGATGTTTTAGATCCAGAGGGCAAAATAGAGGTTGAAAGAATCCACAGATCACCTCCTGAAAAAGATCCCAAAAAGAAAACTCCCAGGAATATTATAGCCAGGTTCCAGAATCCCCAGATCAAGGAGAAAATACTACAAGCAGCCAGGAAGAAACAATTTCAATATTGTGGAAACACAATCAGAATAGCCCAGGACCTGGCAGCTTCTACACTGAGGGATCGAAGGGCATGGAATATGATATTCCAGAGGGCAAAAGAGCTGGGAATGAACCCAAGGGTCACCTACCCAGCAAAACTGAGTATCTTATTTCAGGGGAAAATATGGTCATTCAGTGGAATAGAGGACTTTCAAGCATTCTTGATGAAAAAACCAGAGCTGAATAGAAAATTTGACATTCAGACACAAGAAGCAAGAGATGCTTGAGAAGACAATCAAGGAAAAGAAATCAAAAGGAACTTATCAAAGTTGAACTATTTACAGTCCTACATGGAAAAACAATAACTGTGTTTGATGAAACCTTTCTCATTATGAAAATAATTGAAGAAGGGTACATGGCATATGTTCATAGGTATACATGGATAGAGGGCACAGGTTGAATTTGATGGGAAGGGATGATGATGATGATGATTTTTTTTTGGAGGGCAATTGGGGTTGGGTGACTTGCCCAGGTTCACGTGGCTGGGTTTTTGTTTGTGTGTTGGGTGTCTGGGGCCGGATCTGGGCTCGGGTCCTTCTGGCTCTGGGGCTGGCTCTCTGCTCACTTCGCCACCTAGCCGCCCCAAGGAAGGGATAACTCTTAAGGGGTGAAGTCAAGAGGTGAGGGAGGAAAGTGGCAAGAGGAGATGGGGAGAGACAGGGTAGGGCAAACTATCTCATGTAGAAGAGTCAAGGGGAAGTAGTTTCAGGGGAGGGGAAGAACAGGAAAAAAAAACAATTATCATGTTCTTAAATTTGAACTTTGAAATAAAAACAAATGAATTACCAATCTGGTGACCTTAAAAAAAAAAAGAAAATATGTGGTGCAGTTTGAAATGCAGATGTCTCTCTATCTGGAAATGTAATCACATTTAATAAATTTCCTTAATTAAAAAAAATAATTATCAGTTTAGATTCTGTTGTGATAGATATATTCACACTAGTAGCTTAAATAATCAGTGCTGAGTAAATGATGACTCATGTTCCAGAAGTTTAAAAAATCAGTGAGTCTCCACTAATTTGAATTTATTCAAGGACAGTAACTTACTCCTGCATAAGGATCAAATATAATATATTTATATTTATTCAAGGAGTACAGATAGTAAAGGCATCATGAAAGAAGACATATTCAAAAGCATTTCAATGTTACTTTAATATTCTGCACTGATTCAGATATTATGTTTTTAGATTGCTACTCACATCATAGAACTGTTACAGATCCATTCACACATGTTCATTGTTCTCAATCACTCTACAAGTCCTAGGCCCACTTTTGCTTTTTCCCCTCCAATGACCCCTCCAATTTTGAAACACCTGCATTGTTAGGACCATGCTCTTCGGATAGAATATGTTGGAATTTTTTTTTTTTCATAGCTGACTTCCAAAGACTGGTATTACTCCATGAAGGATGCTAAGACTTATCTCATATGCTCACAATAGCTAACTGGCAGAATATGAATCTCCACTTCTGAGAAACAATTTGATCTTCATTCTCCTCATGCTCCTTGCTTTTAAATATATATATATATATATATATATATATATATATATATATATATATATATATATATATACTATATACTATATATATATTACTGACTGGTTTTCTACCACTCCTACTCAACCAATTATAGACACCTTGAAAAATCTTAGCATTCTGTTATAGATCAGGGAACAATCACTAACTCTGATGGATCTCCAAAATGGAGTAGATTAACTCTTCAGTGCCAAAAAAAGTGGGGGAATTCTACCTTAATGGGACTAGCATCCTTTTTTTCTCTTTTATCTTCTCAGGCCCAAGTCATTCCTAGTGTATAATCCTATAGGTCAAATTATATTATCTTAGTATATAAGGACTTACGCAATATATTATTCCGGTAAAATGGAAACTACAGAATTTAAATATTATCTGTATTCTCTGACATGAGGTTTATATTGTAATAGCTTTCATTTCTTTTTAATGGCACAGAAAATACCAATTTTTGATGTTTGTTCCTGTCTTTTCAAATGTTTGTATATGTGTGTGTTTATAGAGAAAGGATAATATATCCTATGATAAATTATAAAATGACAAAAAAATTTCCTAATTGTTTCTTTGTGTGTCACATGCATATACATTTAAAGATATGGGAAAACGAGAGCAACCATCTAAAATTTCATTATTTTATCATCATAGAATATGTATATCGATATGTGTATATAGATATATAGATATTGATCTATATATGTGTAAATAGATATATAGATATTGATCTATATATGTGTAGATATAGATGTGTAGATATTTATGTGTATATGCATATATAGATGTCTATATATCAATATCTACATATATGTATCTATGAATATAACAATATAAATATATAGACATTTGCAAATATATATCATGATATTCATATACGCATGTATAGATAGACATTTACATCTGTGTGTCTATTTATCTGTCTTTATATGTGGGGCAGCTAGGTGGCACAGCAGGCAGAGTGCCTGCTTAGAATGAGAAAATCTTAATGGCTGTGTGACCCTGGGCAAGTCACTTAACCCTGTTTACCTCAGTTGCCTCATCTGTAAAATGAGCTTTAGAAGGAAATGGCAAACCACACCAGGATCTTTGCCAAGAAGACCCCAAATAAGGTCAAAAATAGTCAGACACAATGGAAATGACTGAGCAGACACACATATACCCACAGACATACACACATATGTGTGTAGACACATGTATATGGGATTACATATGTGTATGTATGTTTATATGTATATAATCACTAGAGGAATAAATAAGCACTTAATAATTCTTTTTTAAATTAATTTATTAGTTTAGTTTTAGTTAACAATATTCAATTCCATAGTTCCTTGATTTTCAGATTTCCTTTGCTTCCCTCCCCCCACCCCTGACGACCACATATAGTACAGTATAGGATCTGTAAATACATTCATATTAGAGATTGTTCCAATTACAGAGGTGTATTGTACTAGGTGGGATGGAGAATGATAAAGAAGAAATAAAACCGAACAATGAAAAGAAAAAGATCATTTAGTTTGCTTCCATCAGGATTCAGGCTCAGTTCTTTCTAGTTATGTCTCTGGATGCAGCATTTCTCTCTTTCTTGAGTTTTTCGGGATTGACTTATATCACTGCATTGCTGAAAAGAGTCCGGTCTGTCATAGTTGGTCATCACACATATGATGTGTCTGTGATTGTATCCAAATTTCTTCTGATTCTACTCTTCTCACTCAGCATCAGTTTGTATAAGCTTCTCCAGGTAAATATGAAATCTGTCTCCTCCTCGTTTCTTATAGCGCAATAATATTCCATTACATTCATATACCATAACTTGTTTAGCCATTCCCTAATTGATGGGCACCCCTTTAGTTTCCAATTCTTTGCAAACAAAAAAGGGCTGCTATAAATATTTTTGTACATATGGGTCTTCCTCCCACTTCTATGATCTCTTTGGGATATAACCCTAGAAGTGGTATTGCTTGGTCAAAGGGTATGAAATCATTTATAGTCCTTTGGGCATAATTCCAGATTGCTCTCCAGAATGGTTGGATAAGTTCACAACTCCACCAGCAATGCATTAGTGTTCCAGTTTGCCCACATACTCTCCAGCATTTGTCATTTTCTTGTTTTGTCATCTTAGCCAATCTGACTGGAGAGATGTGGTATCTCAGAGTTGTTTTGATTTGCATTTCTCTAATCATTAGTGATTTATTAGAGCATTTCTTCATATGCTTATAGATATCTTTAATTTCTTTCTCTGAAAACTGTCTGTTCATATCCTTTGACCATTTATCAATTGGAGAATGACTTGTATTCATATAGATTTGACTCAGTTCTTTGTAAATTTTAGAAATGAGTCCTTTATCAGAGACATAGGTTGTCAAAATTCTTTCCCAATTTCCCACCTCTCTCTTGATCTTGGTTACATTGGCTTTGTTTGTACAGAAGCTTTTCAATTTAATGTAATCAAAATTATCCATTTTGCATAATAATTCTTGAACTTAGGTGAGCTATAGAATCTATCCTGAAGGTCCCAAAACAAAAACACGTTTTCCTCAATATGCTGTGTTGGGAAAAAATGGCCCATGACTCTGAAGGCACTATTGCCCATACCAAAAGAAGGGCATGAAGGGGAACCTCTCAAATTATTTTAGTATCTCGGTGTCCTCTGATGCAGACAAGCTTCTAATTAGAATCCCAGACTATGAGGTAACATAGGCAATTCTATCTGTCCTTCCAGAATTATTGCATGGCTTTGAGAGCAGACAGGCAACACAGTAAATAGAGAAAAAGAGCATAGAATGGTACCAAGAAATTTCAAATATATCATTGACTTTCTAAAAATGTTTTTTTTAAAACTAGGAGCAGTTTTGGAATCTGGCCCCCATTTCATGACTACAAGATACTCACAAGCTTCTTGAATTATGACTTCCCAAGTCAAAATCATTTAGGTTAGAAAATGGCCTATTGTCTGACCCTCCATAGTACTGCTTCTAGTCATGTGAAGATGAATGAATACTTTACCTTTTTCCTACTGAGATGGGAAAAGTTTGAGATGGATAGGAAAGTAATAGCAATTTCTTTGTCTATTCTGTTGTTGTTTATGGTTTTTTAGTCATGTCTGTTTTTTCATGACCTCATTTGGGATTCTCTTGGCAAAGATACTGGAGGGGTTTGCCATTTCCTTCTCCAGCTCATTTTACAGATGAGGAAACTGAGGTAAACAGGGTTGTCTTATTTAAGGTTACACAGCTAGTGTCTGAGGCCAGATTTGAACTCACGTCTTTCTGGTTCTAGGCCTGGCATCTATCCACTGTGCCATCTAGCTATACCTTTTCTATTAATACATACATATATCCATATCCATACATCCATGTATACATAGATATATACATATACATATGTATATATTTTGTATTTATGTGGAAATAAGTACACTATACATCTATGTATATGTGTGTGCTTCTGGATTTTTAAAAGAGAAATTACATTTATGTATGAATTTATGTATATTATCCTTTATGTTTTAATCCTGATTCCATAGATTTATCAACACTCCACTTCCTATTAGTTAAATTCATTAAAGCGAAGAGATGCAACCCTATTTCAATGTTTGGCAGGTAAATTTAGCTAAAGTTATTTTTAGAGCTATCCATTCAGAAAATTGCATTCATGGTAATTAGCTATAAATGTAATAGTTTTATAATTTTATAAAACAGGTAAAAATAAGGGGAAATTGTTATTTGCTGACTTGGTACAACCTGGTTCCATATGCCTGATGTTGGGAAACTTCGGTATGACCTAAGAAAGCTCTTAAGAGCAAGATATCTAATAGTTTATGTTCATATTCCCAACTAGCATTATAACATCTTTTATAGACAGAGTGAAACACATTATCTGACTTAAAGCAGGCAGTAAGGATCTTTAAGGTACTGTTTCTGACAGCAACAAGGGTCCTAAATCATTATTCAGTCCTATAAAACATCTCTCCAAACCTCTCTAGTATTTTCAGCAGCTCGTGCTCTTCTCCCCCTGCCACTGATGCCCTCCTGAATCTTTATCCCAGTTTGCAGAATCTCACCTCCTGCTTCTCACTAACCTTTCTTTTCTCAGGGCCATGTGTGTACTATTGCATTTATAGGTAATTCAGCACTTGTTTGTCTCCTGGTTCACATGGGCAGGGATAGTTTTTCCATCTACATTATAAGCCCCTCAGAGCACTGCCCAAGGCCTACATCCAATCAACAATCATTTATATAAAGTGTACAACATTCAAAGCATCCTTCCAGGAATCTTGACAATGAAGGAAATTAAAAAAAAAAGAAACACAATGCTTATTCTCAGTGCATTTATATTCTACTTGTCTGGGCAACCTGGGTAGTATTTTAATCACTTCTGTTGATTCAGGTCTAGGAGTTGAAAAGAGAAAGGCAGAATTGGAAAGTAAAGAACTAGTTTAGGAAAATGATATCTTAGAAGAGTTTTAAATTTCAGAACCATGGCCTAAAGGAAAATAAACATAATAAGCTATTGACCAAGAATGGAATGCACATAATATGAGTTAGTAAATATGAATTTGTCTGGAGACTTGTATGTAGCACTTTAAACTGAAAAGAAAGGGGGAAGGAGAGGAAACCACTATAGCAAATTAGTTATGATAGAAAGCAGCCAGCTACAGTATATAATTAAGAGTAAAGACACCCAGAAATCCACAAAACATAATATTCAGGAAAGGAGACTACAACAATATACATGGCCTCAGATTTTTTTGCAGTAATAGTACTAAGTATGAGTAATAGCAGCTGAACTGGAGCAATGGTGTCAAACTGAAATAGAAGCAGGGTCTCTAAACTATTCAGAAGTAAGTATTTGGGATGCATATTGACAATTTAAAATGCAATATTTTACATAATCTAAAACATATTTGAAGTACAAAGCAGACTATGAAAAGTGAATAAAAGACCTACAATTAAGTTACTGTGGCAGTTAAAAAGATTCAAGAGACATAGCTTCTGGGTAATTAAATCATTTTATTAATAAAGCCAGCTTGTTATGAATAAAAGGATGACCATTTGGCCATTTCTCTTAGACCAAAGACAGTCATGGCAACAGGCTCAAGGTTTATATGTTCTTTTGGAAGAGGAGTGGCAATCAACTCTGATGAGTTAACCCAATGGGAGGTTGACTATATATATATATTTTTTAAACTAATGCGTAATTGACTTCTGTTTTACATCATTCATTTCCGCCATATTTTGAGTTACAATCATTTTCCCCCCATTATTCCCCCACCCAGCCTCCCAGACTAGTGGTCCCACAAGATATCACTTCCTCCAATCTGCTCTCTCCCATACCTTCTCCCATACCCCCATCGACTTTTCCATTAGAGGAAGGTGAGTCTTTGTGTCCCAATGCCTGCACATCTTATCTCCCTATTACAAGCAAAAGAGTATCAATAATAGTATTTATATATATTTGAAACATTTAATGTTACGACCTCAAATTTCAGATCCATTTCCTTCCTCCCTTGTCACCCATTCCATCTTGGGAGATAAGTAATTCAGTATATGTTGTACATGTCTAGCTATGCAAAACATTATCATAGTAGATATATTGTACAAGGCCGCTTATAATTCCCTCCCACTCATCCCACCCCCCACCTGGTCCATTCCCTACATGATCCTGTCCCTCTTCTATAGTGGGTACTTCCAACCTCCCCTCACCCCAAGGATGCCCTCCCATCCATCATCCCTCCTCCCATCCCCCTTCCCCCTATCCTGCTGCAGGTTGAGATATCCCATTTAGCATGTATGTCATTTTCTCCCTGAACCAAATTCAATGTGAATGTGGTTTTGCCTTTTTAGCCTTCCTTATTCTCCCCCTCCTTTGCAACCACTTCCCCTTGCTTCTTCTACATGGGATAGTTTACACTACCCTGTCTCTCCCCATCTCCTCTTGCCACTTTCCTCTCTCACCTCATAATTTCATCCCTTTAGTATTCTCCCTTCCCAACAAATTCAACCTATGCCCTCTATCCATATATAATTGTAACCATATACACACACATTCACATATGTATTCATATGACCACACCCCCTTCTTCCATTATTTTCATAGTGAGAAAGATATCATCAGTCACAGTTATTGCTTTACCATATAGGAATGTAAATAGTTCAACTTTGATAAGTTCCTTTTGACTTCTTTTCCCTGATTACCTTCTCAGGCATCTCTTCCTTCTTGTGACTGGATGTCAAATTTTCTATTCAATTCTGGTTTATTCCTCAAAAATGCTTGAAAGTCCCCTATTCCACTGAATGACCATATTTTCCCCTGAAACAAAATACTCAGTTTTGCTGGGTAAGTGACCCTGGGGTTCATTCTCAGTTCTTTTGCCCTCTGGAATATCATATTCCATGCCCTTCGATCCCTCAGTGTAGTAGCTGCCAGGTCCTGGGCTATTCTGATTGTGTTTCCACAATATTGAAATTTGTTTCTTCCTGACTGCTTGGAGTATTTTCTCCTTGATCTGGGGATTCTGGAACCTGGCTATAATATTCCTGGGAGTTTTCTTTTTGGGATCTTTTTCAGGAGGTGTTCTGTGGATTCTTTCAAACTCTAATTTGTCCTCTGGATCTAAAACATCAGGGCAGTTTTCCTTGAGAATTTCTTGAAGGGTGATTTCTAGGTTCTTTCTTTGATCATGGCTTTCAGGTAGTCCAATAATTTTTAAATTGTCTCTCCTGGATCTATTTTCCAGGTCAGTGGTTTTTCCCATGAGATATTTCACATTGCCTTCTAATCTTTTCATTTGTTTGGATCTGCTTAACAGCATCTTGATTTCTCATAAAGTCACTAGCTTCCATTTGCTCCAGTCTAACTCTGAAGGAATGAATCTCCTCAGTGAACTTTTGAGATTCTTTTTCCATCTGGCAAATTCTGGTTTTTAAGGCATTCTTCTCCTCATTGCCCTTTTGGGCCTCCTTTGCCATTTGAGCTAGTCTATTTTTTAAGGTGTTGTTTTCCTCAGTCAGGCTGTTGACCCTCATTTCATACTTTTCCTGCATCCTTCTCATTTCTCTTTCTAATTTTTTCTCCACTTCTCTTATTTGATTTTTAAAGTCCTTCTTAAGGTCCTCTATGGCCTGCAACCCGCTCATGTTTTCCCCTGGGGCTTTTGGAGCAGGACTTCTGACCTCACAGTCCTTTTCCCCACTCTATGCCCCCAAAATAGGAGTCTAGGATTGCATTTTTCTGTTTCCTTTGCCTTGCCATGTTGCCACTTAATTACTTGACTTTTGGGCTTGTTGCCACACTATGGCTTTAAGGCCAGATAGAGGAATTTTCGTCCCGAACGTGTGGGGGGCAACTTCCGTTTCTGGCAAGATGTAAACCCACCCACAACTTCCACCCTAGATCACAATCCAGATCCAGGGAGGTTAAAGCAAGAGCGATTACCCCCCAAGACTGATCGCTGGATCTCCCTACAATTAATTGCAGGCTGGGAGCTGGAGCTGCCTTTGAAAACTACCAAAAGGTGTGTCTCCTCAGGGGCTTCTAGCCCCCAGGGGAGGGAGCCGACGCATTCCCTATATATGGGACCCAAAGTCCATAGGACACTAACCTCTTACTTTGTCCTAGGCATGTCTATGTTGATAATTCTGGAGTCCCCAAGGCTCCTGGTGTTCTGGGGTTCCTCCAGCTGGCTGCTGGCCCTGCCGCCCTGGGGCTAAAACCTCGCCTCAGGCGCACCTAGGCTTGGCTCCGCTCCTGTGCTCTGTGCGCTGCCCACTGCCAGGTCCCCACTGTGCTGGTCCTTCCTGCATGGCTGCTGGGCTGTCCTCAGTGGGAGGTTAGCTTCTCTGTGTCGTTCTGTGGGTGCTGGGGCTCCAGAAGTTGTTCAGAGTCCCCTTTTACATAGTTTGGGGGGAATCTGGGGGCAGAGTGGCTTGGAAGAGCTGTTTCTACTCTGCCATCTTGGCTCCTCCCCCGAGGTTGACTATATTAAAAGAAGTGGCTGAGAGTGATATCAAGTCATCCTTGGACAGAGAAATTATCTCTACACCTAGACAACCCCCCAGCTCTGGGCTATCTGTTCAAAGAATGTATGACCTACCTAATGCTAAACCAAAGAGGCTGGCAGCCCCAGGGTGGGTCTAATCTCATTATCAGCAATGTCCATCTACAGGCTATCCTTTTAAAATAAGGATTTTAGAAAAGGAGGGAACTCTAGATGTCCCTGAATCATTGGTTATTAACAATCATTTCTCTCAGTACCATGGACATTTACTGAGGTAGAAATCACTTCTGAACTAGGAAGGAGACAATAAGGAAAGGCTACATAGAAAAGGAGATTATAGTTGAAGTGGACTTTGAACAATACATAGGATTTCAGTAGACGTAAAATTGATTGGAACAATTCTGGTCATAGGAAACAACATGAGTTAAAACAGATGTGGTCCAAATATAGGATATGTTTATGAAACAGTGACTAGCTCAAAGGAATAGTCATGTATAGATCAGATTATAGTAGGAAGACAAAAAAAAAAAAGTCAGATGCCAGTTTATATTTTTGCAAGAATATTGCCCCCAAACAAAGTGCTATGAAATCTAGAGGGGAAAAGAAATGTATGGTTTCCCCTTTCAAAATACAATGCCTCCCAGTTTGCTACCATTGAGGTGTTTGCCTGAAAGGCACAAATGTTTGTGACTCTATTTGGTATGGTTAGAGGCAGCAGGGTCCTAGAATGTCCTAGACTATCGAGATGGTCTGGCACAGAAAAGCACTGGAGGGTGGAGGGAAAGGTAGGTCATTTAAAATCAAAGGAGACTGCAGTTTCCTTTCTTATTGAGTATAGCTCCTCACAGCTTTCTCAAGGTAGTTCATTAGCTCCAGGTAAAAATAACCAACTGGGTGTTTAAATGGGTTTGAGGCAAGTTCAGGGCAGTCCCTAGGTTCTACTCAAACAGGCCTCACTCCTCCAAGGAGTTCATGCCAGTGCTCCATGGCAGCCACCCAGGGGAAGATACATACCAGCTGCTCCTTGTTTGTTGGTAAACTAATTTAGGCCCATCACTTCCAAGAAGTAGCCTCAAGGTTGTTGGTGCATACTGATCCATGGTTTAAAACACTGACCTAGGAACATCAAATCTGGAACTGTGGAGGACCCTTGACTTGGTAAGGGCATATAAATCCACAAAATATTAGATAGTGAAAATTGGGGGCAGTGGGACTGGAAAGTGAGTACATAACTTGGGAATCATGGTGGTTAATTAAAGGCTAGGCAAGGAAGCAGGAGAAGGCACCAAAAAGTGAATAAGTAGCCAAGATACTACAGAAATGCAGTGAGCTTGGGGAATGTTATGGAAATGGAAATCTGAAGATCTTCCCTGCCCCTAGGCCCTTTGATAGGTTTAAGTGACTCTGAAAACCTTCCTTGATTTGAAAATATACTCTGCCCCCTAATAGGCTGAATGGGGTCACATGGAGCCTGTGGTGGGAGGCTTGTTTTTTCAGGAATGTCCACACCTTGTTGCTTTGTGATTGGGCAGTGGGTCAAGAGGGCTGTGACATTCTCTAAGCCAGGAGAAGGCTGTATATATATATGCTGATGGGAGGTTTTGCCTTGGGGCTTACTTTGAGAAGAGTTGTGTGATTTGACCAGAATGAGTCTCTGGGCAGTTGTTGATCTCCCTGGCTTTGAAGTCCCAGATGCAGGTGCTTCCCTCTCTGTTAACTGACTAGGTATGGATGTAATGGTCAGACAGTTGGAAATCTGCTTGCTGATCTGTTTCTCTGACTGCTTGTGATTTCTGTTTATATTCTGTTTGTATTCCCTGAAGTTCAGGATGCTGACTTTTCCCCCCAAACTAGTTAAAATGATATATGTTTGATTAAAGTAAGATTTTTAACCCATTTTGAGTTGCTTTTTTTTTACAAAAGCAGATCTAGAAACCTGTGTTAGCAGCCATCCTAGGTATACTAGGGTACTTGCTGCTATAGGGAGTGGCTCCTCAAAAGCATGTGTATTCGGAATTAGAAGACTGAGCTTGGATTCCAGTTTTACTTTTGCTCCCTCTATGATCTTGGATAAGTGATTTCACTTCTCTGGGCCTCTGTTTCCCCACTTGTAAAATTAGGGAATTGGCTTACCTCTGATATCCTAAATCTACAATCTAGCTTCTAAATCTAAAATCCTGAGAGACTATGGACAATAAACTTTAACAAATAAGAACTAAGTAATATAGGACATTAAAGGACACAAAATAATTTGATTCAACCAGACAATCAGTACTTATTAAGGGCTTTCTACATGTGGGGCACAATATACAGCATAGATATTCAGGTGTACATTTTCCAAGTTATAGAGGAGATACTTGAGGTTTCCAAAGTATTAAATAGAGGTAGTAGAGTTGAGACAACATTATTTGACAAAACTTATAGAAATAGGAGTTATGTATTTTGGGATTAAATGCAGCCCAGCGTTTTGGGATATAATTTATTGATAAGAGGAAGGAAGGAAAGAAAAAAGGAAGGAAGGGAAAATGAAAAATGAGGTGTGTAGGTATTGTGATTTTAAAACTATGACCATGAGAATATACTTACCCGCATTTTCCCTATCCTCAATACAAATAAACAAACTTGTTAACATATTTTAAATTGTAAATCCCAACCCTTTTTTTTTCACATGCCAGCTTATACACTCTGCAGAAAGAGTTTCACAATTAGATGTCAACAAAGCATATCACTAAAATAAATGTTGTCTTTAAATTGGCTTTTTTTCATCTATAGCCGAGGGGTTTCTAGACAAAACATTTAACAGGTGGCCAATTAAGGTTGTGTTGATATAAGTTGTCAATGGGGCAAAGGCTGAAACTTAGAGGGTACAAACAATAGCTACTCAGGAAGTTAACTTTCCCTTCAGCCCAAGACAATTGCTTTGATTGTTGCAGTTTCACACTATGACCTATAAAGTTGATTGGAGGGTATGTTTTTTGCAGTTTGATCTAGGAACCAAAATGATTACTTCTGAAGCTGACAGGGCACAAATATTCAGCTAATAAAAACATTGTGAAACAGTGGTTATTAATTAAGTTCACAGGTTTCAGACCTGAATGGATTCACTAATTCCACCATTTTCCAATTCTTTCATGTAGGTGTCCTTAGATTCTTGGGTCTGTTAATAACATAATTGTTTTTAAGGAATTATCCCTATTAAATAAAATCTACATTAAGGCTAGATTTAACACAATTATTATTGGAGCATAGATTTAGAACTGGATGGTAACTCTTCCATGGTCATCCCTCCTTTTACAGTTGAGGAATCCAAGGAGCAGAAAGCTTAAGGTGAACTGTCCAATGTCACACCTTTTAATAAGCCTTATAAGTGAGACTTGAACCTTTGTCCCCAGAATCAAAAACTCTGTCATACTGTATTCCTACATGCAGTATAAACAGTATCTATATAAACCACAACCCACATTGTTCTCCCAAGAGAGGGGAACTTACTCAGAGCATAGAAAAGTGGTATTTCACTAAAATTTTACAGTAGCTGGGTTAACAAAATGTAAATTAACTCCATAAAAGTTTTATTTGTTGTCTGCATCTCCAAAAATTATCTCCAATACAAACACTACAATAAGAGTAGGAAGTGAACCAGTTAAGAAATAAGATAAACAAGGTGGCTAGGTGGTGTGGTGAATAGAGCACTGGCCCCAGGGAGGGGACATGAGTTCAAATGTGGCTTCAGACACTTAACATTTAGTAGCTGTGTGACCTTGGGCAAGTCATTTAACCCCAACTGACCTGCCTTACCCCCTCCAAAAATTAAAAAAAAAACAAACAAACCAAGAATTAAGATTAACTACTTGTGGTGGTTATATCAGACATAGGATGGAATTGGCTTTCTAGATTGCTTTTTCATTTCTGGAGTAGATGATTCCATTGCAAGTATTCAGTTCAATAAACATTTAATAAGCATTTACTGTGTGCCAGGCACTTTGTTAAGAGCATACAAAAAGAGGTAAAAACAGTCTTTGCTCTCAAGGAGATTACAATCTAATAAGAGAGACAACTTGCAAACAAATATATACAAAATACCTATTTATATAGGTATACTTTAAGATTGTCCAGCAAAAAAAAGTAAATTTGGTGAGTTGTTCTGTTTAAAAAAAAAGTTAGTAACTGGGGGCAGCTAGGTGGCACAGTGAATAGAACACCACCCTGGAGTCAGGAGGGCCTGGGTTCAAATGGGATGGATGGGAGGGAAATATAAGCATTCTTTTACAATATATCTACTATGGTAATGTTTTGCATAGCTATACATGTACAACACATACTGAATTGCTTATCTTCCCAGAGGGAGTGGGTGACAAGGGAGGAAGGGAATGGATCTGAAATTCAAAGTTTTAAAATTAAATGTTTCACATGTATATAAATAGTATTATTAATACTACTTTGTATGTAATTGGGAGATAAGATGTGCAGGCATTGAGGCACAGAGATTCACCTTGCCCTAATGGCAAAGTCGAAGGGGGTATGGGAGAAGATATGGGAGAGAGCATATTGGATGAGGGGATATCTTATAGGACTGCTATTCTGGGGTGGTCGGTAGAGGAAAAATGGGGAGAAAATTGTAACTCAAAATCTGGCACAAATGAATGATGTAAACCAGGAGTTAATAAAGCATTTCTTAAAATTAAAAAAAAAAATAAAAAAAACAATATTGACACCTTTTATGTTAAAATTCACAGTCCTTTGCGAATATAGGACTATATTTTCTAACAAAGAAAAATGATTAATACAAATCTATGGGCACCATTAGATACAAATAATCTGCCAACAGTCTACTAAAAAAAAAGGAAATCTGCTTCCTGGAACCAATGTTTGTATTTTTACTTGATCTTGTTTAGCTTATTAACTAATTAGGAATTTAGAAGGTGTTATGATTCTGCTCCAGTTAAATACAATTGGTTACTGACTGGACTTTTGAAAGCTTACAAACCGTTTTCAATCTTAAAGGCTTAGGAGAATCCTACTTTGGGATTTTTTAGGTCTCTGCTGAGACCCTTCATTCTGCTTATACCAGCATCAGAAAAATTGAAAGTAGAAGATTTCAAGATCATCTTTCCTTCAGACATTAAGCCTTCAACTATCCCAACACTTTGGATAGGACATATGCCATTTATCCATCCATGCCTGTCTTACTAGTATAAGTATCTCTCAAGTCTGAAGAAGAGAAATAACCTTTTATATTGCTCCTCTTTGTTGACAACCTATCTGTATGTCTTCAAATAACTTCAGTCTTAACCAAACTAGGAACTATTTAGTCAATGATCTTGCTGAAACTTGAAAATAAGAATTATGAAAAGTCCATGTGCCTTTCCTCCTTTTCTTGACTCTTCCCTCTGCTTAGTAGTAAATGCTATATGTTTGATATGTATTAACATTTCTTCTCCTAAGAATTACCATATTATAGGAATTTGATAAATCACTTAAGTGCTAGCCAATTAGTTCTTTTTTTTTTACTTTTAACCCCAGTAGTTAACAGAGCACCTGTCACATAGTAAATGCTTAATTAATGGTAACTTACTGACTGATTAATAAACTAATTGTTTTGTTTTCTCAATATTTAGTTAATTAATAATATATCCCCACTCACTGGTGAATTTCTAAACAAGCTGTTAGTGAATACAGTGGAATATCATTAAAAACAAAGATATGGGGGAGCAGAGACAAGATGGCGGAGTAGAAACAGCAATTCCAAGGTGCTCTGCCCCACAAAACTTCCAAACAATGTGAAAGGGGACTCTGAACAACTTCTGGAGCCCCAGCACCCACAGAACTATGCAGAGAAACTAACCTCCCACTGAGGAGAACCCAGCAGCCCTGCAGGGAGCGGCCAGTGCAGCTCTCTGAGAGTGGGCAGCACAGCACGCTAGGAACCAAGAGGACAGCACTCTGGGAGCTGATCCCAGGCCCCAGTGAGGCATGGTTTTAGCCCTAGGGCAGCTGGGCCAGCAGCCAGCTGAAGGGACCCCAGAACACCAGCAGCTGTAGCAATTCAAGAACTATCAGCACAGATATGCCTAGGACAAAGTGAGAGGTTAGTGCCCTATGGACTTTGGGACCAGTATTTGGGGAACACGTTGGTTTCCTCCTCTGGGGGCGAAAAGCTGCTGAAGAAATGAAGCGCTTTGACCTGTAGGGAGATCCAGCAATCAGTCTGGGGGTTAATCGCTCTTGCCTTAAACTGCCTGGATCTGGACTGTGGTCTGGGGGGGAGGTTTGGGGTGGGTATCCAATTTGCCATAGTGGGTGGAGGCTTTACAGAGGCTACCCAACTGGTGGAAGTTGTGAAGACCCCACATTTGGGAGGGAAGCTCTCCTGTCTGTTGGCAGAGTCCTACTGTGGCAACAAGCCCCAAAATCAAGTAATTAAGTGGCAACATGCCTAGGCAAAAGAAACAAAACAAACAGAAAAAATCAACATTGGACTCCTATTTTAGGGACAAAGAGGATCAAAGCATGGAGGAGGACTGTGAGGTCAGAACTCCTGCACCAAAAGCCCCAAATGAAAATACAAGCTGGTTACAGGCCATAGAGGACTTTAAGAAGCATATAAGAGAAGTGGGGGGAAAATTGGAAAGAGAAATGATAAAGATGCAAGAAAAGTATGAAATTATAGTCAACAGCCTGAGTGAGGAAAATAACACCTTAAAAAATAGACTAACTCAAATGGCAAAAGAGGCTCAAAAAGGCAATGAGGAGAAGAATGCCTTAAAAAGCCAAATTTGCCAGATGGAAAAAGAATCTCAAAAGCTCACTGAGGAAATTCATTCCTTCAGAATTAGACTGGAGTAAATGGAAGCTAGTGACTTTATGAGAAATCAAGATGCTATTAAATAGATCCAAACAAATGAAAGAATAGAAGGCAATGTGAAATATCTCATGGGAAAAACCACTGACCTGGAAAATAGATCCAGGAAAGATAATTTAAAAATTATTGGACTACCTGAAAGCCATGATCAAAGAAAGAACCTAGAAATCATCCTTAAAGAAATTCTCAAGGAAAATTGCCCTGATGTGTTAGACCCAGAGGGGGAAATAGAGGTTGAAAGAATTCACCGATCGCTTCCTGAAAAATATCCCAAAAAGAAAACTCCTAGGAATATTATAGCCAGGTTCCAGGATTCCCAGATGAAGGGGAAAATACTACAAGCCACAAGGAAGAAACAATTTCAATACTGTGGAAACACAATCAGAATAGCACAGGACCTGGCAGCTTCTACACTGAATGATCAAAGGGCTTGGAATATGATATTCCAGAGGGCAAAAGAGCTGGGATTGAAGCCAAGGGTCACCTACCCAGCAAAACTGGGTATCTTGTTTCAGGGGAAAATATGGTCATTCAGTGGAATAGAGGACTTTCAAGCATTCTTGAAGAAAAAACCAGAGTTGAATAGAAAATTTGACATTCAGACACAAGAAGCAAGAGATGCTTGAGAAGGTAATAAAGGAAAAGAAATCAAAAGGAACTTATCAAAGTTGAACTATTTACATTCCTACATGGAAAAACAAACACTTTGTCTGATGAAACCTTTCTCATTATGAAAAAAATTGAAGAAGGGTATATGGGCATATGTACAGATATACGTAGATAGAGGGCACAGGTTGAATTTGATGGGAAGGGATGATTCTTAATGGGTGAAGTCAAGAGGTGAGAGAGGAAAGTGGCAAGAGGAGATGGGGAGAGACAGGGTAGGGTACACTATCTCATGTAGAAGAGGCAAGGGGAAGTAGTTGCAGGGGAGGGGAAGAACAGGAAGGCAAAAAGGCAAAAGCGTATTCTCATTGAAGTTGGCTCAAGGAGAGAATGACATACATACTAAATGGGATATCTCACCCAGCAGGAGAGTAGGGGAAAGGGGGATGAGATTGGGAAAGGAAGGAGGGGAGGGCATTCTGGGGGGAGAGGAGGTTGGAAGTACCCACTATCAAAGAGGGACAGGATCAAAGTGGGGAATGGAGCAGGTGGGAGGTGAGATGGGTGGGAGGGAAATATAAGCAGTCTTTTACAATATATCTACTATGGTGGTGTTTTGCATAGCTATATATGTACAACACATACTGAATTGCTTATCCTCTCAGAGGGAGTGGGTGACAAGGGAGAAAGGGAATGGATCTGAAAACCAAGTTTTAAAATTAAATTTTTCATAAGATGTCCAGGCATTGATGCTCAGAGATTCACCTTGCCCTAATGGCAAAGTCGAGGGGGTATGGGAGAAGATATGGGAGAGAGCAGATTGGATGAGGGGATATCTTATAGGACTGCTATTCTGGGGTGGTGGGTAGGGAAAAATGGGGGAAAATTGTAACTCAAATTTGGTGGAAATGAATTATGTAAACCAGAAGTTAATAAAGCATTTGTTTAATAATTAAAAAATATATAGACACTGAAAATAAAAAGAAACAATGATATGGTATAGTGAATAATTTTCTTGGCTTGAAGTCAGGAAAAACTCAGGTGAAATCCCGCCTCAGACACCAGCATGTCACCTTGTGTTTTTAAAACTGTTATTACTCACTTGTAAAATAAACATAATAATACCTTTTGGTAATTGCCACTGTTGGGAAATACACTTAAATAGTAATGTACATGAAATTTTTAGCAAAACTTGAGTCATTCATTATATTGTCTCCCCCATTAGAATATAATATCCTTGAGAGCAGAAATTATCTTTTTTTTCCCTTTTTTGTGTCCCTGAGAGTTAGAAAAGTATGTGGCATACGGCAAGCACTTAAATGTTTTTTGATTAAGGATTATGGGGAATTCAAAGAGCCATGAGAAGACATAGTATTATTCACTTGATGCAGTTTGAAGAAAACAAAATGAAGTAAATATACACAAGGACTACAATAAAATAAACAATAGCAAGGCAGTTGAACTATTATAACTATAATAAGCAGACTTAGTCCTAGAGAATTCAGTAGCAAATAATGTTTTCCTCTTCTCAATAGAGGAATGGGTATAAGAGATATGGAAACAGGTTTTAGATACTGTTCATCTATCAATAGATTCCATACATCTGCATAAACTATTTCCCCATGCTTAGAATTCTCTCCTATATAATATCTGCTGTTTTGGAACTTCTGGCTCCCTTCAGTGATCTCCTTAAGTGTCACTTCCTTGAGCAATTCTTTTTGTAATTCCCACAATTGTTATTGTCCTTCTTAATTCACTTTGGAAATATCTCATATTTACTTATCTGTGAACCTGCTGTCTTCTATACCTATAGATGTTCATAGGTATTTAATCTTTGCTGTTTGC
The DNA here is from genome assembly GCA_011680675.1 of Gymnobelideus leadbeateri. Lineage (NCBI taxonomy): Eukaryota > Metazoa > Chordata > Mammalia > Diprotodontia > Petauridae > Gymnobelideus > Gymnobelideus leadbeateri. The sequence goes on from WOXC01004425.1 coordinate 61,023, forward strand.
ATCCCAAAGCACTCACATTGACTTCTAAGGGGAAGACCACCAGTAATCTCTCTGGGCCCTTCCTCTGCACATGTGTATATAGCCAGAAGAATGTAAAGTCCTAGAGGGCAGGAAATTTTAAATTTTTGGATCTGAAACCCAAGCTCTTAACATAGTACCTGGGAAATAGTATCAGTATAATAATGGCTTTTTACTTGAGAGATGGACATGTCTTAAATATGTTTCTTTCTTACAAGAAACTGTTAGCAGAGAAAGAAGAGAGTTAAAGGGAAATTACTACAGCATAAAAAAAGATGACAACAACAACAAAAACAAGAACAAAAGACACATTTGGTTTTCCTTGACACCTTAAACTCACATACTTTTAGTTACAAGTAGTAAAAGCAATTTGCAAACTTAAAGCTTTATCTTAATCACCATCTTTATTATTGTTACTGCACCTACTGCTCCTAACCATCACTGACATTATTCCCTAGTTCTTCAATGATACCTGGATGGAATCATCTGAGCACAAAACTTTGCAACTAGCAAAGTCAGTTCTACTTAAAAAAAAAGAATTAATAAATCACGTCAAATAGTGTTGGACTCTGACATAAAATTCAATAAGAGCAGTACTTTTGCTAAATTTTAGTTGTGTGAAGAAAGGCTATTTCTGAGCAATTTCTGCTTGTGCGCACATTGTTTATGAAAACAAGTTGTATCTTACATAAATTTGTGTAAAGGATAAATATATAAGTATATACAGTTATTTGGCCATATTCAGATGAAGAGTAAAGGTCAAATCTTAGGTGAAGTTTGGAAATCAGAGAAATTTTCCTTCCTTATCTTTATTCATTCCCTTTTTTGACCTTTGGTCACTTCTGTAATAACTTCTTTCCTATCTTCTAAATGCCTAGTATCCTCAACCTCTCTAACATGTTTTAATCAATATATTAGCTCACACTATTGTGAATTTAATATTGAGGGTTATTCATAAATTATGAATCAATTAAGATATTAATATTCTTGAAACTAAATGTTTCAGTGGGAGGAATATATGATGAAAATTATGTTTTTAATGAAACTAACTATAATTGATTTTACTGACAAGTGGGAAGTAAAGTCAGTCTAAATAACAAGTGTGTTATTTTCTGATAAACACAAAATCATACAATGTGGGAAATATGCACTTAATTAATTTCTGCTTCTGTATGATTATATAATTATAAATTCACAGTAGATGCATCAAATTATAATTAAATGGAAATTAAAATTTGTTTAGGAGTATACTGCATGCTTTTAACTTCTTTTCCTTTCCCCCCTCCTTTCTTCCCTCTCTCTTTTCTTTCTTCCTTCTGCCCCTATTTCTATATGGCATCAGATGAAGAAGAGCCAACTTCATCGGGTAAATGAACTTGATTTCAATTTTTTTTCTTTATGGTACACATGTTTAGTAACTTCTAGCATATCTGAGTGATTTTCCTGAAATGTAAACACAACTGGCATCAATAATCTGGGTTTTCTGTGGTATGAGTTTATTGGTAAACATTTTCTTTTTTGTTTCTTTTTAAAATTAAATTTTTTGTTTTTCATCACCTAAACTTATTCTTTACATCCCTTCTATCAACCCTCCCAAAGAGCCATCCTATATAGCAAATAATATTTTAAAGACAAAATTTTAAAAAGAAGAGGAAAAACTGAGCAAAATCAATAAATATATTGAAAAAGACTGAATATGTATGCAATTTTAAAAATCAATAGACCTATCACTTCTGCAAAGTAGTATAATTAGAATGGTATCTTTTCATGTATTTCATTTGAAAACATGCTTGTTCTTTGTAATTTTACAATACTCATTCTCCATTTTTTGTGATGGTGGTTCTTTGCATTGATATTTTTGTAGAGATTATGTATATTATTTCCTTGGTTCTGTTTATTTCATTCTATATCAGTTTATGTTTTTCCATGCTCATCTCTATTTCTCTCAATTGTTTCTTACTACAGAGTAAAAGCTCATTGTGTTCATGTAATACCATTTGTTTAACTGTTCCCCACCTGAAGGATATCTGCTTTTTTTTTAGAAGTCTTTGATACTCCCCCCCCACACACACACACACATCAAACAAAATGTTGCTATACTCTGATGTATTTATGCTTCTTTTTGGTTACTGCATTGGGGAATTTACCTAGAAGAAGAATATTTAGACCAAATATTGTGTATATTTTAGTCACTTTATCTGTACAATTCCAAATTATTTTCCAAAATATACACTTTGTGTATACACACTATGTATTGGTGTGCATTGTATTGATTCATAGTTCCACCACAATGTACTGTTCCCCTCAAATTTTGACTATTCCTCTTTTATCATCCTTGCCAACATGCTAACTGTATGAGTAAGGTGAAGCCTTATGGTTCTTTTGATTTGTATTTCTCTTATTAACTTGCAGATTTTTTTATGGTTAATAATTTGCAATTCTTGTTTTGAGAACTGCTGTTGTTTTTCACCAAATCCTTTGATCTTTTGGGTAAGTTTTCCATTTTTAAATATGTAGGGAGAAAAGTGGAAGAATGACATAAGTGAACATGGAATTGACAAATCTGATTTATAAGGGAAAGAAGAGATATTGTAAAAAAGGCAAAGGCTAAACAGGATAGAAAAAAATGGAAAATATTTCAATTCCAAAAATAGTGATAAAAGAGGAAGTATTAAAATAAATTCATGGAAACATAATACTTTACAAAGGAACACTTCTTCAATTAATGAGTCTTTTGTTGAACCAGACAGTCTACTCTTTAAATTTCATGGATAATTTCTTTTTTATTGAACATTCAATAAATTTAATGAATTCATGATAATTTGTAGGGAGCAAAAGGTTCAATGACTTTTTTATTTTATATTTATTGTTAATTTACAACATTCATTTTCACAAGATTTTGAGTTACAGATTTTCTCTCCTTCTTTTCCCTACCCATCACACCAAAATAGCAATCCTATTGAATACCCCTTCTCCCAACCTGCTCTCTCCTATGTCCTCCTCTGACTTTCCAGTAGGGCAAAGTGTTACTCCATAACCCAGTGCCTATATATCTTATTTCCCAGTTGCATGTAAATAATAATAATAATAATAATAATAATAATTTTTAAACATTTGATTTTAAAATTTGAATTCCAGATTCTTTCCCTTCTTCCCTCATCACCCACCCTTAATGGAACGATAAGCTATTTAATAAAGGTTGTACATGTGTAGTTATACAAAATATGTCCATAGTGGATATATTGTGAAAGACTATATATCCCTCTATTCTATCCCAACCCTCACTTGTTCTATTTTCTACTTTGACCATGTCACTTTTCAAAAGTGGGTGCTTCTAACTACCCTTCCACCTAATCTGCCCTCCCCTCTACCATCGCCCCCTTATTCCCTTCCTCCCTACCTTCCTGTTGAGTAAGATACCCAATTTAATGTGTATGTTATTCCCTCATTAAGCCAAATTCAATGAGAGTAAGGTTGACCCATTCCCTTTTGCCTTCCTGTTCTTCCCCTCCATTGTAACAGTTTTCCCTTGCCTCTTTTATATGAGATAATCTGCCCTATTCTGTCTCTCCGTATTTCCTCTCATTATATTCCTCTCTCACATCTTGATTTTATTTTTTTAAATATTATCCCTTCTTGTTCAATTGAACCTGTGCCCCTGTCTATATATAACTGTAAATATATGCACACACACTCACACATGTATTCATAGACACATATACCCTCCTATATAGACAAATGTGTGTGTGTGTGTGTGTGTGTGTGTGTGTGTGTGTGTACTTCAACTATTCCTCATACTAAGAAAAGTTTCATGAGTTGCAATTATCATTTTTCCATGTAGGCATGTAAATAGTTTAGCTTTGATAAATTCCTTATGATTTCTTTTCCCTGTTTACTTTCTCATGCTACTTTTGCATCTTGTATTTGAATGTCAAATTTTCTATTCAACTTGATATTTTCATCAAGAATGCTTGAAAGTTCTTTATTTCCTTGAATGACCATCCATATTTCCCCCTGAAACATGATACTTAGTTTTGCTGGGTAGGTGATTTTTGATTTTAATCCTAGTTCCTTTGACCTCTGGAATATCATATTCCAAGCCCTTCAGTTCCTTAATGTAGAAGGTGTGGGATCTTGTGTTATCCTGATTATGTTTGTACAATATTCAAATTGTTTCTTCTTGGCTGCTTGTAATATTTTCTCCTTAATCTGGGAACTCCAGAACCTGGCTATAATATTCCTAGGAGTTTTATTTTTCAGATCTTTTTCAAGAGGTGATTGGTGAATTCTTTCATTTTCTATTTTGCCCTCTGTTTCTAAAATATTGGGGCAATTTTTCTTGAGAATTTCTTGAAGGATGGTTTCTAGATTCTTTATTTTTATCATGGCTTTTAGTTAGCCCAATAATTTTTAAATTATCACTCCTGGATCTATTTTCCAGGTCAGTGGTTTTTCCAATGAGATATTTCAAATTGCCTTATATTTTTTTCATTTGTTTGCATCTGTTTAATAGTATCTTGATTTCTCATAAAGTCATAAACTCCCATTTGCTCCAATCTAATTCTGAAGGAATTATTCTATTCAGTGAGCTTTTGAAATTCTTTTTTCCATCTAGCAAATTCAGCTTTTTAAGGCATTATTCTCATCATTGGTATTTTGGGCCTCTTTTGCCATTTGAATTAGTCTATTTTTTTTTTTTTTAAGCAATTGGGGTTAAGTAACTTGCTCAAGGTTACACGGCTAGTCATTTGATTTATGCGTGGGTGCTCATTTTCTGAGGCCGGATCTGATCTCGGGTCATCCAAACTCCGAGGCCGGCGCTCTTACTCACTGCGCCACCCAGCCGCCCCTTTAGGGCAATTGGGGTTAAGTAACTTGCCCAAGGTTACACGGCTAGGTTTTTGTTTGTGCGGATTAAGTGTTGGAGGCCGGCTCCGAACTCAGGTCCTTCTGATTCCAGGGCCGACGCTCTATTCACTGCGCCACCTAGCCGCCCCCGAATTAGTCTATTTTTAAGGTGTTATTTTCTTTAGTCAGGTTGTTGAGTTGCTTTTCAAGGTTTTCTTGCAATATTCTCATTTCTCATGCCAATTTTTTTCCACTTCTCTTACTTGATTTTCAAAATCCTTCTTGAGCTCCTCTGTGGCCTATAACCAGTTCATATTTTTCTTGGAAGCTTTTGGTTTAGGAGTTCTTACTTCATTATCTTACTCCTTTTCCATGCCTTGATCCTTTTAGTCCCCCCAAAAGAAATGTAAGGTTTGATTGCTATGCTTGCTTTACTTCCTTTGCTTGTTCATGTTGCCACTCAATTACTTTACTTTTGAGCTTTTTACCACAGTATAACTCTGCTTCCACAGAGGAGCTTTGTCCCAAATCACTGGGGTTTTCACAGTTGCCACAGCTATTAATTGGATGCTGTCTCTACAGCCCCCACATACTCTGGCTCACTGGTCACACATGTCAGGACTGCCACCCAAGACAATGATCCAGATCCAGGCAGGTTAAAGCAAGAGCAATTACCCTCTGAATGATACCTTGGTTCCCCTAAAATCTGCAGGCCAGCACTCCTGGAGGTAGCTGCATGGCTGCAGCTCCTCCCCTGCTTCTTGCTCCAGGAACAGGGGTTGGACCATGCCTCTGTCCCCCCTCCCCCTCCCACTTCCAACAGAGTTCTGCACTGACCTTTTACTTTGACTTTGGCATTAATGGGTTGATAATTCTAGAAATTGCCAAAGCTGCTGGTGATGAGCTCTCCCAAAGTCTGCTCCAGCCATGGCTGTTTGTGGCTGCCCTCTGGCTAAAACCTCAGCCTCATGCAGTGCTGGGTTTGGCTTCCAGCTTGGTGGGATAGACCCTTCCTTCCCACCTCCTAGGCTCCCTTCAGTGAGAGATTTGTTTCTCTCTATCACTTTGTGTTTTCTGTAGCTCTAATATTTGTTTAGTCATATTTTATAGGTATTTGAGGTGGTTATAGGGGGTACTCAAGGAGTTTTCCTTCTTCTGTGCTGCCATCTTGGCTCTGCCTCCCTCAATGACTTTTTAAAATGGCATAATTAATCTCTTCCTAATTAATTCAACAACAATTGATAAAGTGTGGGCCCAGCCTTAGGTTAGAGACTATGGAGAATATCAATGAAGAAGAAAACATAATTTCAGAAGTAGGGCTCAGTCAGAAGTAGGAAAGTCTAGACTGGATGTGAGAGAGACATATATGGGTAAATTTATTAGTTGGTTGACATGCAAGCTTCTTCAATAGGATTAGGAAATAGCATGGTACAGTAGAGTAAGAGAGCATAGATTCAATTCTCACATGTAATGCTTGCTAGTCATTGAACATCTTTGGGCTTCAGCATTGTCATCTAAAAAAATAGGCTCAAATGTAGTAGCCTCTGAGGGTACTTCTTGTTCTACATCTATAATCATATGATCCATGGAGAAAAATAGTCAGTCTCAAAGAAATATAGCACTACTGAACTAGTCCAGGTAGGGGCCTTCAGAGAAGCCTAGCAGCAAGTATTAGTAAATTAGTCATGAGGTCTATATTCCTGGGAAGGGCTACTAATCCCTGAAAATCTGGGGGAATGAAGTCTTGGAAGAGTAGGCTACTTTCTAAGAATCTAAAAGTATATCTGAACTGGGGGGAGGAATGAGATGTAACCAAAGATTATGAAAGGAAGGAAAAATCTAATTATAGAAGCCTGGATGACAAAGGAAGAGCAAGACCCACCATCTAGGCTAACCTAATGCTCAGTTATTTTTATATTGACCCTCTTTTTCCTACTGCCTAGGTACAAGTTCATCCCACACTATGTTGTGAGTGTAAGTTTATAGGTAGGAGTTAAGTGACCCCAACTTTAAAATTTAGAGGATACAAGGGCAGGAGTCAAGTAACTGTTCTCAACATGATCATAGTAAAATTGTGAATCGACTACAAAGCAAAATAATATTACACAATAGCTAAGTTGCAAAGGGTTACATATAAATAAAAGGATCAAAGACTAAGAGCTAAAAGGTAAATTATAGAGAAGTTATTCTGGGTGTTTCTTTTAGGGGATAAGGAAATTTAGTTCAAAGAGGTTAAGCAAATCTATAGTCATATGAGAAAATGCTCTAAATTACTACTGATTAGAGATGCAAATCAAAACAACTTTGAGGTGCCACATCACACCTATCAGATTGACTAACATGACAAAACAGGAAGATGATAGATGTTGGAGAAGATATGGGAAAGTGGAACACTAATTCATTGTTGGTGGAGCTGTGAGCAATACCATTTCTAGGGCTTTATCCCAAAGAGATCATAAAAATGGGAGAAAGACCCACATGTACAAAAATATTTATAGTAGCTCTTTTTGTGGTGGCAAAGAACTGGGAATTGAGGGGATGCCCATCAATTGGGGGATGGCTAACAAGTTGCGGTATGTGAATGTGATGGAATTCTATTGTGCTATAAGAGATGATGAACCGACATATTTCAGAGAAACCTGAAAAGACTCGTAATGGACAATTGAGGCAAATACAGGATGGCAAGCCAGAATTTGAGTGCTTATTTATTTATCCGGCCGGCAACTGTCTCTCAAAAGGGAAGCAGCCCTGAGCAGTCTGTCCAGCAAGCTTTTATACAGTAAAAAGTACTTCCTGAAACAAACAGTGGTCAGCAAGGCAACTGTTGCTACATAGGGATGTAAACTAAGGGTGGGGGGCGGGGGGGGGGGGGCTGCAAGCTAATGGGGCAGATCTTTGTTTTAGTTACATCCTGGTTACAAGGCAGGTGCAGGGCAAGGTTTCACAACAGGCATACCTTTAGGCTAGGTTCCTGGGCCCCCCTGAGGGGCCTTATGAGAGGCCTTGTGTAGGAGCAAGCACTATGGGAACCTAACTGGCACTTAAGACTTATATGAACTGATGCTGTGTGAGGGGAGCAGAAATAGAAGAATATTGTACACAATAACAACCACAGTGTGCGAGGACTGATTTTGATAGACTTAGCTTTTCTCAGGAATGCAAGGACCTAAAACAATTCCAAAGATCAGATGGTAGAAAATGCCATTCACTTCCAGAGGAAGAACTATGGAGTCAGAATGCAGAATGAAGCAGACTATTTTCTTTTTTTTTCTTTCTTGTGATTCTTCCCTTTTGTTTTAATTCTTCTATGCAACATGACTAATGTGAAAATGTGTTTAATAGGAATGTATGTGTAAAACCCATGTCAGATTGCAAGAGGGAGGGAGAGGAAGAAATTTAAAACTTATGGAAATGATTGTTGAAAGCTAAAAAGAAATAATTTAATTAAAAAAATAAAGTTGAGCAACTTACCCAAAGTCACATAGCTGGTGAATGACAGAACTGAGATTCAAACTCATGCTTCTGAAAATATTATTTCACATATTTTTCCCCAAATGCTTTATTAACTTCTGGTTTACTTCATTTCTGCCAGATTTTGAGTTACAATATTTTCCCCATTTTCCCCCTACCCGTAACCCCAGAATAGCAGTCACACAGGATAACCCCTCATTGTTGGACAAATACTTTCTAGCAAGTAAAGTTGTCTACAAGTGGAGAGAAGATCTTATTTCAGAAGATACTTTCTCACAGATGATATTCATACCATGGTTGGTTGGACATATGTAAAGCATGATACTGATAAAATTCTTCTTGGTGAGCCTTGCTTTACAGTGTAGAGATTTTTCTGATGCTTTGTCCCCACTTCATACTCTCTATGGCCTCCTTATTATTCATACTGTTTAAGTGAGTTTTGGAGAGAAGGGAGATATGGTATCTTGTTTGGGGCATGTTGACTTTCAAATGTCTACTGGACATCAAATTTGAGATGTCGAAAAGGCTGCTGGAGATACATGATTGGAAGTTAAAAAAGGGTTTGGAGCAGGACGAATAGATTTATAGGGGTAGCATGAACAACTATAACAGTTAGCCATGGTAAGGAGTAAGGCCATTTCATCATATGAGACAGAGTTAAAAGAGAAAGTAGTGACAGGAAACACCTGAGTAACAGGAGGTGAGGAAGAAGGGAGAATAGGGATCTTATGGTTAATGGAATACTTTTTTTTTTTTTACTATGAAATATGAGGTAAGGACCATTTGACAAAAATTCTGGTAAAACTGGAGAGCAGTTTGGAAGAAAGTAAGCATAGAGCAACATCTCACACCAAATACCAAGATAAAGTCAGAATGATTTAGACATCAAGGATGAGACCATAATGAAAGAAGAGATAATTACCAAAAAAAAGAAAAAAAAGAAAGAGAGAAAGATAGTGTCATAGGAAGAAAAATTAGATAATTTTGATTACATTAAAAAGTTTTTGCACAAAAAAAACCTAATGCAGCCAGATAGAAAGAAAACAGGAAAATGGGAAACATGTTATAGCAGGTTTCTATAATTAAAGCCCAAATTCTCAAATATATAGAGCACTAAGCCAAATTTATATAAAAAATATAAGTCATTGCTCAACTGTTTAAAAGGATATGAACAGGTTGCTTTTAGAAAAAAAAATCAAAACTATCAATAGACATATTAAATTCTTTAAATCACCATTTATTAGAGAAATTCAGTTTAAATCAACTCTGAGAATCTATCTTATATCTACCCGATTTGGTAATGACAGAAAAGGATAGTGACAAATCCTGGAAGGGATGTGGAAAAACTCAAACACTAATGCAGTCTTGGTGGAGTTGTAAACTAGTATAACCTTTCTGGAGAACAATTTGGAACTATGCTCAAAGAACTATAAAACTGCATACCCTTTGACCCAGCAATATTTCTCCTAGGTCTGTATCCAAAAGAGATCAAATAAAATTGAAAAGGACCTGTATACATATACATATATACATGTATGTGTATGTATATATGTATATGCATATGCATATATATGTGTATATATGTATGTATATAGCAGCTCTTTTTGTGGTGACAAAGAATTGGAAATTGGGGAGTGCTCATGAATTGGAGAATAACTGAACAAACTGGGATATAAGATTGTGATGGAATTTTATTATGCTCTAACAAGTAAAATTGTTTCAGAAAAGCCTGGGAAAACTTTTATGGCATGAGGCAAAGTAAAGTGAGCAGAACCAGGAGACTATTGTATGCAAAAACAGCAATATTGTAAGAAAGATCAACTGTGAAAGACTACTCTGATTAAAACAATGATCCAAGTCTATTCTGAAGGACCTATGGTTTAAAAAAAAAAATTAAATGCTATGCACTTCCAGAGAGATAAGTGATAAACACTGAGTGTAGATTGGAGCATAACTTTTTAAATATTTTAAAATTTTTCTTTGTGTGTGTTGCAACATAGATAATACGCACATTTTGCATGACTTTATAGGTATAAGCAATCATATTGCTAGCCTTCTCAAGGAGGGGGGGACCAGAAGAAGGGAGGGAATTTAGAAAACAAAATATAAAAAATTAATGTTAAATTATATTCTTACATATAATTGAGAAATATTGAACAAAGTAAAATATACTTTAAGATACTGGGTAAAGTTCTCAGCTGAGAGAACTCTTTATTCCATGGCTAGAATACCAAATATCTGTTTTCTCACACCCGGGCATGTTCTATATATTTCTCTATTTTAATGCCATCTCATCAATGCAAATCCATAATAAAATTATCTCCTAAGCCCTTCTCTCTTCTATTTTTCTCAATTCTGACCCTGCTTTGCTTCATTTCTCACTAGCTTTTTGATACCCCGCCCATTATCTATTCCTTCTAAAATGGAAGGGGCAGAGAACTCTATGAATGTTTCCACAGGACACAGCTTTCCCAGGAAAGGGGTACAGCTGAGCAGGAAAGGATGTATATGTGTGTCAGTCTGTCTGCAAGACTGTGCCAAGCTACAGTGAAAAAGCATTCCTGCCCTTAAGAAGCTTATTTTAAGGAAATAATCACCATGATGGTAAAATAAGTAGAATGTTTACTGGTGTAGTGGCTAGGTGGCAAAGGTAATAGAGCACTAGCACTGGAGTTGGGAGGACCCGAGTTCAAATCCAAAATCAGACACTTAACACTATGTGACCTTGGGCAAGTCACTTAATCCCAATTGCCCTGCCTTCTCCCTCCAGAAAGCAAAACAAAACAAAAATGTTTACTGGAAAGCCTGGTAATGTTAATACTAGTAAACTACTTAATAATCTCTTATAGAAACTCAAGGTACTTTAAAAACTCAATATTTACCCTTAAAAATAAATTACTATGGTAATTCTTTTGCTTTATTTTATTCAATAAAATATTTTTAAACTAAATGTTGATTTTAATTCTGAAATGATGTACACATATTAGATTTTAATGTGTTTTTTTTAATAATTTTGCTTGAAGATATGAGCAGATGTTGGTGTCTGAGGTTTTACCAAAGCTCTTTGAGAGTAATGAAGCAAAAGTACTCTTAAGGAAACGTTTATTTCAACAATTACATTTATGGATTTTATTAACATTAGGGTGCTTTGTAATTTGCAGAGAACAGATGTTGTTTCTCTATAAAGACTGCTAATAGGAAACAAATATTTCCCCTTTTAATTGGGGGAAATATTTCATTAAAAGTCTTTAATACAAAGGATTAGCTGGACCTTTTCTTGTTTAGTTGTTGCAGTTATTTAACGCTTTGTGAGCTCATCTGTAGGTTTCTTGGCAAAGGTACTGGACTGGTTTGCCATTTCCTTATCCACCTCATTTTACAAAGGAGGAAACAGAAACAAACAGCGTTAAATGATGCCTCCAGGGTCACATAGCCAGTAAATGTTTAAGGCAGGATTTGAACTGATGATTATGAGTTTTCCTGATATGAAGCCCAGTTCTCTATCCATTGTACCATCTAGGGGCCCTTAGCTGGATCTTAGAAGTCAGCTAGTACAATCTTGTAATTTAACAGATGAGGAAACAGCCCCAAGAAGGATAAATGACCTGACAAGAACATATAGATAATTAGTCATATAACAGCCCTGGAACTTTTGGGTAACATTTTATTTTTTATGAAATTGAACATAGAGAAGAATGAAGGCCAAAAAGTTGAAGTCTGTATATTTTGTCTTCCAGGTGAAAATGTTTTAATGTTTATTTTAAAGCATTAAATCATTGATTTGAAACAAGGAAAAGACCTCTGAGATGATTTATGAATGATCTTTAAATTCACAACTAAAATCCCATCTTCTTTAGAAAGAATTTTCCACTTTATAGATGAAAAAAGTGAGGTCTGGGGAGGTTAAGGGACTCAACCAATGTCATCCTATGTATTATCTTTTAAAAGTGGCAGTTAAATGATGCAGTGAATAGAGTGCTGGAACTAGAGTTAAGATCTAAGTTCAAATTCTGCTTCAGACTTTCATAGGTCTGAGAACCTAGACAAGTCCCTCAGTTTCTTCATTTATAAAAGGAGATTAATAATAGCACCTACTTTCCAGGAATTTGGAAGGATAAAAGGAAATAATATTTGTGAGGTGATCTATAAGTGCTACCAGTTATTATTTTTAAAATTGGACTTGAAAAGCTTAAAATTGTCTATTTTTTCTGTTCTCAAGCTCAAAATTTTTTAAACATTTATTTATTTATTTTTAAGTTTGTTTTTTTTTTTAATTGAGTTCCCAATTCTCTCCTTCCTTACCTCACCATCACTTGAAAAGGCAAGCAATATATCATTTAAGCAATATCTTAATCATACTTGTAAAATCATGCAAACTGTGTTTCTATATTAGCTACGTTACCCCTCAAAAAATAGTTTCCTTTTTTTCATTCTTTTGATGTTGCTTTTTGATGTTTCATAGAGTCATTAAATTCCACTTCTCCAATTCTAATTTTTAAGTAATTATTTTCTTCAGTGATTTTTTGTTCCTATTTTTCCTTTGGCCAATTTTTATTTTTAAGGAGAGATGTATTTTTTTCCCTTTTTAATCATGTGGTCAATTCTGGTTTTTAGGGTTTTATTTTCTTCAGTATTTTTATGTCTCTTTTATCAAACTTTTATCTTTTATTCATGGTTTTATCACATCACTCTCATTTCTTTTTAAAAGTTTTCCTCTACCACTCTTACTTTATTCTTTAATTTTTTTCAGGAATACTTGTTGGGCTTGTGTTCAGTTTGTATTTTTCTTTGATGCTTTGCTTGTACCTATTTTCATATTGGTGACTTCTGAATTTGTTTCTTGATCTTCCTTGTTGCCATGGTAGTTTTTGTTTGTTTGTTGTTTGTTTTTATGGTCAAGTTCTATTTTCTGTTGTTTGCTCATTTTTCCAGCCTATTTTTTTTTAACTTTGAATTTTATGTGTAAGTTAGGTTTTGCTCCCCTGAGGGTTGGAGGCACTGTTCAGCCTTTCAACCTCTTTGGTATTACTGTTTTCAGAGTTAGTTCTATGGTTCTATAATTTTTTGCTGTTTCCAAGGTGATGTGACCTAAGGAGAGGTGTGATCATTGTTCTCCTGGTGTGTGCTGTATTTCTTACCCATGAAGGGCCTCTGATCCTTTGCAGCTGCAAGTACTAGCATCATTGTATGCCCGGAGACTGTGACAGTGCCTCCACTCCCCTGTAGCTGCAAGCACTAGTGATCCTCACTTCAAAATGTTTTAAATATTTGTTTTACTTCATTAAATTTGGAGTCGATGATTTAGATTCAACATTTAATGAAATTTGTGTGTTATTCTTGATAACAATTGAAATATGTTTTAATTTTTTTTTTTTATTTAAAGCAATTGGGGTTAAGTAACTTGCTCAAGGTTACACGGCTAGTCATTATTTATGTGTGGGTGTTCATTTTCTGAGGCCTGTTTCGATCCTGCGTCATCCCAACTCTGAGGCCAGCAATCTTACTCACTGTGCCACCTAGCCGCCCCTACACTTGACAATATTTAAAAATATATAGTACATTGTATTGTACTATGTAATGTATTATACTAATGTTGTATCTAGCATTTTTGACTCAGCTAATTATTTTTGTTTTAATTCTTACAATATAACAAAGTTCAATCAACAAACTTTTATTAAGCCACTATTATACATAAGATACTGTGACATAGCATATAAGCACTGGAGATAGAAAAAGAGGCAAAAGACAGTCCCTGTCTTCAAGACCTTTCAATCTAAAAGGGGAGACTACATACAGTCCTATATAAAGCTAGTTATCTGAAGAAAAAAATAGCAAATAATTAACTGAAGGTAGTCACTAGAATTAAGAGAGAATCTTTCTAAAGAAGGTGGGATTTTAGTTGGAAACTTAAAGTCAGGGAGGTTAGTAGTCAAAGCATTTTAGGCATGAAGACCAGCCAGAGAAAATGTCCAGAACTGAGAAATGGAATGTCTTCTTCAAGGAACAGCTAGGAGGTTAATGTCAAGGAGTAAGTACATGTCAAGGAGTAAGGTCTAAGACTGAAGAAGTTGGAGGGGGCTAGGTCATGAAGGACTTTGAAGGTCAAATAGGCAGGTGACATGATTGGATTTGGGCTTCAGGAAAATCATCATAATGGCTGAATGGAGGATGGATTAGAGTGGAGGGAGACTTGAGGCAGGACATCAAACCAACAGTGTCTTGCAATAGTCCATATGTGAAATGATGAGGGCTTGTTCTAGAATGATGACTGTTAGAGGAGGACAAGTGGGTTTATTAGAGAAATGTTGGTATGGTAAAGTCAAGAGACCTTGGCAATTGTTTGTATATGGGATATTGGAAATAATAAGAAATACAGGATGACATATAGGGTGGAGAAGCTAATGGGTAGGAAAGATGATGTTGCCCTCTTTATGAAGGTAGGAGGAGGTTGCTGTAGGGGAAAAAAAGTTCCATTTAGGGCATATTGAGTTTAAGTTGTTTACTGGACATTCAGTTCAAGATATCTAAAAGGTTGCTGCTTTGTTTTATTATTTCTTTTATCTCTTTTTTAGACTTTTATCTAGAATAATTATAATCATATTCCTCTTTCCCCTGACATTTTATTTCATTAAATATTTCCTGAATGCATATAATTTTTTAAACATCATTTAAAAAGGAATTCAGTTCCAAATTCTCTCTTTTCCTCTGACCTTTCCCAACTCTTTTAGAGGGCAAGTAATATGATATCAATTCTACATGTGAAATTATGCAAAACATGTTTCTAAATCAGCCATGTTTCAAAAGAAAACAGACCACAATAAGAAAAATAAAGTAAAAAAATAACACATGCCTCCTCTTTCCTATTATTTAATGCAAGATTATGTGCCCATGTAAGATATTTATCTTCACATGACTTGTCTAAATGGGGTTCATGAGGGGCATGGGTACATATATATGGAATCTTATCTACCCCTTTCTAAAGAAAGCTCTATTTCCTGCCTTGAAAGGGGGTAAGGGAATGGCTACAAAGCTGGCCATTATTTTTCTAAAATTTCTTCTAGAGGATAATTCTAGTAGAAATATATATATATATATATATATATGTGTGTGTGTGTGTGTGTGTGTGTGTGTGTATACATGCTCCTCTCCACCCTCCCTATACATATTGCTAGTTTAGTAAATCAATAATTTAAAAACAAAGTCCTCCTTTCTAGTCACACATCCTCAATGTAGGAAGGGAGCCATTAGCTTACAGCATCTAGCTTGACCTCCTACCAAACACTAGTTATACAAAAGATAATCACATATGGCAAATAGCGAGAAAATCCATTCATCCAAGTAAGACATCAAACAGAAATTGGAGAAGTTATACAAATTAGAATACATCATAAAAATACACAAAAGTAAATGAGTTTTCCTGATGGAGTAAGATAATATCTCAGCTTGAAACAAGAGAGAACCTCATCTCACCAAAAGAGAAATTCTCTGTTTCTCCATCTTATATGTCTAGGGGGGAAAACTATAAATCAGGAAGATTTTGAGGAGCTAACAGGCTTTCCTTACATGTCTGCAGCTTCAAAAGTCTTTCTCTCCCTTCCCCATGGAGTAGGTACTGAAAAATGTTCAGGACCACATTTTCATGTTCTCTCTGTGTATGTCTCTCTGTCTCTGTCTCTGTCTATCTCTCTCTCAGATATCTCTCTCTAGCTCTGGCACCAGCTCTGCCCCTCAAACAACTATAAAGTATCCAGTCAACATTTTCTCTGGCAATTACGAATCTCCTTCTGCATACTTTACGACATGCAAAGTAGCCCGGGCTTGCAAAACTGGGTTTACATTATAACACTTTGAGAAAACATTATCCTGTCCTCTAACTTAACAAATATGAAACTGTCCTTGGGCCTTTTCTGTCCCTAATTACTTCTTTGCCCCATACATCCCTTCTTTTATTCATCTCAGAATAATTAGTAATTAGTTTCCCTTTGTGACTTTGTCTCATCTCATCTCTTCTCCTCCCCCTCTCCTCTCCTCCCCCTCTCCTTCTCCCTCTCCCTCTTTCTCTCCTCCTCTGGATCTTTCCCTCTCTCTCCCCATCTTCCCCCCTCCCTCCTTTGACTGGATCCTGTATTGGCGGGACAATGTTTACCTTCCAAATCATTAATTCACTCTATTCTTATATTTTTTATCCCACTTCTGTCTTTCCTGACCAAAGTTTCTCTCACTTGGTTTACATTTCCACATCTTAGTCCAATTATATGATTCCAACCCAATCAAGGAACAGATTTTCAATGGCTTCTCTATGGTCACAGGGCTAAAAAGCTTTAGGGAAAGTCTTTCAACTCATGTCTTCTTCATTCTAAGCCCCAAACTCTGTCTATCATACCATAATATAAAATTAAAGCATTATTGCTTTTCAATTATGAAATGTTTAGATTATACTTTCCTCACAAGCATGTGATTTAGGCAACTTTATCTATATTTTATAGATGAAAAACTGAAATCCTGAGAATTTAGGTGATTTGACCAAGGTCACTAAGCCCATAATTGCTAGAGCTAAGGATTAGATGCAGGTCTTCTGATTCCAAGACCAGCACTCTATCCAAGATATCCAGATTTTTCCAGAGTATCCAAATTCCTCCTAATATATAGCTTCCTAAGGGAAAGAGGTCATCTGTATTGCCTAATAAAGTAAATAGGTAACATTTATTAAGTCCACACTTAGTATAGTCCACTATACAAGGCAGCATTGAGAATTCAGTTGGACAATAAAAATTGCAAAGGTAGAATGTACCACCTTTCATATTAAGGAATTTGAAATCTGAAATGGGTAGACAGTAATTTAGTTTTAGAAGTAATAGCAGATGCTATAGTCTTATATTAATAATTCATATATTTGGGTAATGACTGCTGATCAATAGTGACTATTTTAATTAACTGCTTAGTTCTACCCTCCACTCCAAGTACATGCTATGCATGCCTTTTATGTTGAATTGAGTACAGAACCAAAATGACCTTAACATGTAAAATCACAAATAATTAGCCTGATCATAGTCATGAATACTTTTCCTATCCTGTGTTTTTGATATTCTGAAATAATTTGCATTAAAGCAATGCATCGTTTATATCTCCATTTTGAACCATAAATGCATGTGTCCTTGTTGAATCTGGCAGATTCACCTTGATAAGCATTCTCAGCTCAAAATTTCTGACTGGATGCTTTAGCCTAAAGGAAGAAGCTTTGTAGCATCTGAGTTATGATGGCACTTTCTCCTAACACCTGCTCTTATAAGAAGTGGAAAGCTTCTTACTTAAAACACTTATTCTCCTAGAATCTTGTTCCCAGATATTTAAACATCTTATTTCCTTGAATATGAAAACCTGTTCACAGTTATCACACGGTTTGTGTTTTTTTTTCTACCTAGATTATGATATGTAAACTGTTTTCCAACACACATATAAGAACTTTGACCTCAAAAATGGTATTGTCCTTCAGAGTGGTTGCCTCAGGTAATGAAATACTTATTACAAAAAAGTGCCATGGTTCAATCTTGGTTGAAACTCCTTTTGTAGCATTGCTTCTGGAGTGAACTAACCATCAGGATATGTGACCCTACTTGCAGCCCCATTTAGTTTTTAACCAAAGGGAGAATTAAAGCAGATTCAAAGAAAATGCCACACATTCTGAAGAAAATTTGAAAAGAATTATTTCCTAATAATTCAGCAGTGTTGCCTTGTTACATTTCAAGCAATCAAAAACAATGTCCTTAGTGTAGTTGCAGAAAGCAAGATACTCATGTAATAGTCAACTGATCAATAAATGGAGAAGTAGCATGAAGTAATGGACAAAGTACGACTGAGAGTCAGAACAAATATCAAATCTGATTTAGGACACATACTAGCTACATAACCCTATGCAAGTTACGTAATTCTATAAACTTCAGTTCCCTAATTAAAAAGGGGGAAGATTATCATTCCTGCTTCAGAACATTATTGTGAGGATAAAATCCCATAGCAAACATTGAGCAATTTGAAAACAAAACATGATATAAAAATAATGATATAAACAAAACAAAACATGATATAAAAATTAAAATCATTTTAAGTTAAGCAGTGCATTTTCTTTTTAATTTTGTAAATTTTTAAAAATTTAAATTTAAATATAAAAGAAACAAATTTAAATACTAAAACCTAAATAGAAAATTAAAAAGGGGAAAAAACATTGTAATATGCACAGCACAATATAAGAGGATTCAAAATATAAAACAATAAATTTCCATTTCAAAACAACCTATATAATAAATGCTATGCATTGTTTCCAAAGCTGTCCATATGTTCTTTACTTCATCGTAGGTCTTTTGTTTTCTGCTGTGAACTTTTTATTTGTTCTTTTCCCCAATTCCCCCCTCCCTAAGAAGGCTACAGTTCAGTACCTGTATGTGTGTGCATATGTATTTGTATGTGTGTGTATATAAATATATATGTGTGTGTATGTCTGTATACACATGCATATATACATATGTGTATATATACCTATGTGTATATATGTATATGTGTGCGTATGTGTGTATATATGTGTGTGTATATATATACACATATGTATATACAAATGTGTATATATCTATGTGTATATATGTATATGTGTGCGTATGTGTGTATATATACACATATGCATATACATATGTGTATATATACACATAGGTATATATACACACATATATGTGTATATACATGCATGTACAGACATGCACACAGACATATATATTTATATACATATTTGTGTGTGTGTATATATATATGTATATACACATACACATATATACATATACACATATATACATGGGGCAAAGTCAAGATGGCTAAGTAGAAACAATAGCAATAGCTCCTGCTCCCACCTCCTCCAATTCATGTAAAAATAATTCTAATCAAATTTTGAAGATACAGAACCCACAAAAGGACAGAGAAAAGTAACTTCCCACTGAAAACAGTCCGGCAGCCTGGCAGGAAGGACTGTGGGAGCCGATTCCAGCACAGAGTGAGCCAGAGCTTTTAGCCTCAGGGCATCCACAAAGAACCACTAGCTGGAGGAACTTCATATCACCAGCAGCTGTGCTGGTGTCCAGAATTATCAAGCCATAGATGCTAAGGACAAAAATGAGAGGTCAGTGCAGTGTGGACTTTGTGAACAGGGAGTTCGGGAATACAGGCAGCCTTTGCCCCCTGAAGGGAGAAGTAGCTGAGGCATGAGGGCAATGCAGCCGCCACCACCTGGCTGCTTCAGAGCTCCTGGCTTGCAGATTGTAGGGGGACCAATCAACCAGTCTGAAAGGAAATCATTCTTGCTTTAAACTGCTTGGATCTGGATTGCTATCTAGGGTGCAGGTCCTGGGGTGCATGAACAGTTTGCCAGAGCATGTAAAGGCTTCAGAGAGAGCACCCAACTAATAGCTCCAGCAGTAGTGAAAAGATCAGGACTGGGACAAAGCTCCCCTTTCTGGTAGCAGAGTTCTACTGTGGCAAAAAGCTCAAAAGTCAAGGAATTGAGTTGCAATATGAGCAAGAAAAGGAAGCAAAGCAAGCAGAGCAATCTAAATTTACAATCCTATTACAGGGACAAAAAGGATTAAAGCATGGTACAGGAGGAAGAGATCAAAGTCAAAACTCCTGTACCAAAATCTTCCAAGAAAAATATAACATGGTTACAGGCTATAGAGGAGCATAAGACGGATTTTGAAAACCAAATAAGAGAAGTAAAGGAAAAATTGAGAAGAGAAATTAGAACAATGCAAGAAAACTATGAAATGACAGTCAACAACATGACTGAAGAAAATAACACCTTAAAAAATAGACTAACTCAAATGGCAAAAGCTGCTCAAAAAAAAACAATGAAGAGAAGAATACCTTAAAAAGCATAATTTGCAAGGAGTATGATATTACGCAGGGCAATGGAGCTGGAATTAAAACCAAGAATCACATACCTAGCAAAACTGAGTATTTTGTTTCATGGGAAAATATGGTCATTTAGTGGAATAGAGGACTTTCAAGCATTCCTGAGGAAAAATCCAGAGGTGAATAGAAAATTTGCCATTCAGACACAAGAAGCAAGAGATGCTTGAGAAGGTAATCAGGGAAAAGAAATCAAAAGGAACTTATCAAAGTTGAACTATTTACATTCCTACATGGAAAAACAATAACTGTGACTGATGAAATCTTCCTCATTATGAAAATAATTGAAGAAGGGTATATGGGCATATGAATACATATGTGAATGTGTGTATATATGTTTACAGGTATACATGGATAGAGGGCACAGGTTGAATTTGGTGGGAAGAGATGATACTTAAGGGATGAAGTTAAGAGGTGAGAGAGGAAAGTAGCAACAGGAGATGGGGAGAGACAGGGTAGGGTAAACTCTCATGTAGAAGAGGCAAGGGGAAGTTGTTGCAGGGGATGGGAAGAACAGGAAGGCAAAAAGGCAAAACCATATTCTCATTGAATTTGGCTCATGGAGAGAATGACATACATACTAAATGGGATATCTCACCCTGTAGGAGAGTAGGGGGAAGAGGGATGAGAGGGGTGATAATGCAGGGGGGGCATTCTGGGGAGAGGGGAGGTTGGAAGTACCCACTTTTGAAGAGGGACAGGCTCAAAGTAGGGAATGGACCAGGTGCGGGGTGGGATGGGTGGGAAGGAAATATAAGCAGCCTTGTACAATATATCTACCGTGATAATGTTTTGCATAGCTATACATGTACAACACATGCTGAATTGTTTATCTTCCCAGAAGGAGTGGGTGACAAGGGAGGAAGGGAATGGATCTGAAATTTAAAGTTTTAAAATTAAATGTTTCAAATATATATATAAAATACTATTATTGATACTATTTTGCATTCAGTTGGGAGATAAGGTGTATAGGCATTGTGGCACGGAGATTCACCTTGCTCTAATGGTAAAGTTGAAGGGGGTATGGGAGCAGATATAGGAGAGAGCAGATTGGATGAGGGGATATCTTGTGAAACTGCTGTTCTTGGGAGGTAGGTAGGGGGAAAATGGGGAAAAAATTGTAACTCAAAATCTGGCGGAAATGAATGTAAATCAGAAGTTGATAAAGCATTTGTTTAAAAAAAAAAGCCTAATATGCCAGATGGAAAGAGAATCTCAAAAGCTCCCTGAGGAGAATCATTCCTTCAAAATTAGATTGGTGCAAATGGAAGCTAGTGACTTTATGAAAAATAAAGATACTATTAAACAGATCCAAACAAATGAAAAAATAGAAGGCAATGTTAAGTATCTCATTGGAAAAATCACTGACCTGGAAAATAGCTCCAGGAGAGATAATTTAAAGAATGTTGGACTTCCTGAATGCCATGATCAAAAAAAGAACCTAGAAATCATCCTTCAAGAAATTTTCAAAGAAATTTGCCCTGATATTTTAGAACCAGAGGGCCAAACAGAGGTTGAAAGAATCTATCTATAACCTACTGAAGAAGATCCCAAAAAGAAAACTCCCAGGAATATTATAGCCAAGTTCCAGTGTTCCCAGATCAAGGAGAACATATTACAAGCAGCCAGGAAGAAACAATTTTAATATTGTGGTAACACAATCAGGATAACACAGGTCCTGGCAGATTCTTCACTGTTGGATTGAAGGGCTTGGAATATTATATTCCAGAGGTCAAAGGAGCTGGGATTAAAATCAAGAATCACCTACCCAGTAAAATGGAGTATCAAGTTTCAGGGAAAAATATGGTCATTCAATGAAACAAATTACTTTCAAGCATTCTTGATGAAAAAAACAGAATTTAATAGAAAATTTGCCATTCAGATAGAAGAAGCAAGAGAACCATAAGAAGGTAAACAGGGAAAAGAAATCATAAGGAACTTATCAAAGTTGAACTATTGACATTCCTACATGGAAAAATGATAATTGTAACTTAGGAAATTTTTCTCAGTATGAGAATAATGAAGGGAATAGAAATGTGTGTATATATAAGTATATGTATACATACATATGTATTTCTATATAGGAGGGTATATTGTGTATAAATACATACGTGAGTATGTTTACAAGTATACATAGAGGGCATAGGACCAATTGAATAGGAAGGGATGATTTTTAAAAGGTGAAATTAAGAGGTGAGAGAGGAATATAATGTGAGGAGATGGGGAGAGACTGAATAAGGTAAATTATCTCATATAAGAAGAAGCAAGGGGAAACTGTTACAATGGAGGGGAAGAACAGGAAGGCATAATGCAATGAATCAATCTTATACTCATTGAATTTGGCTTAGGGAGGGAATGACATGCACACTAAATATGGTACCTCACCCTACGGAAGAGTAGCAGAGAAGGTGGATGATGAAAGAGAGGGCAGGCTGGCGGGGAGGGAGGGAATTTGGAAGCACCCACTTTTGAAAAGGGACAGGATCAAAGTAGAAAATAGAACAAGTGGGGGATGGGATAGGATGGAGAAAAATATCGTCAGTCTTTCACAATATATCCACTATGGAAATTTTTTAATAGATAAACATATACAGCCTATATTGAATTGCTTATTTTCCCAGTAAGGGTGGGTGATGAGAGAGGAAGGGAAAGAATCTGGAATTCAGAGGTTTAAAATCAAATGTTTAATTATAATAACTATAATCATTATTATTGTTATTATTTTACATGTAACTGGGAAATAAGATATACAGGCCCTGGGGCATAGAGTTCCACTGTGCCCTACTGGAAAGTCGGAGGGGGAATAGGAGTAGATATGGGAAAGAGCAGATTCGGAGAAGTGATATTCAGTGGGATAGCTGATTTGGGGTGGTGGGTAGGGGAAAAATGGAGAGAAAATTTGTAAGTCAAAATCTTATGGAAATGAATAATGTAAACTAAAAAATACAAAAGAGGGAAAAGAAAAAATAAAGATATATACACTTACACACACCCACACCCACACACCCACACACACACATATACTTCAATGTCTAATCATTCATATGTATCTATGTAAGACCATACTACCCTAATTTGTGCTCTGTTTCTCTGAAGGTGAATAACATCATGCTTCATAAGTCTAAGTTTTTACATATTTTTCTAAATTCCCACCAAATATTTTCCTATAACACCGAAATATCCCTATCTTATATTGTCTAGTTATTTTAAATAGGCTAAAACAATATTAACAGGGCTGAGATATAGCATAGTTTTCTTAATTTTCTCTTTTTATTAAATCTGTTTTAGCTTTAACTTTGTCTGAGATCATGATTTCTACCCCTACTTTTCCTTTCCCTAATAAACTCTATTCCTGATCTTTATGTTTGTTTGTATCTTCTATCTCCTATCCCTCCTGACTTCTCTACTTTATTTCTATCTACTACCTTACCCTCTCATTACTTAACCTACTTCCCCCAACCTCCCTTATCCCTCTCCTCCCCTTTCCCATGTAGTTCATTTTTGATACTTCCATGGTTCATTGATTTGATTGATGTAGGCACTCCCTCCAGTGCTCCTCATTGTACTATAGACTCTTTTTCATGTAACTTCATAATGTATTCACATAATGTGCTCATTTCACAATACTACCACCCTAATTTCTAGGAGTTTTCTTAATTGTCTTGATGTTGTATAGTATGAAGGCATTTTAAGAGCTTTTCATCTGGATATACCGGAAGCATATAAAACTCAAAATATATAAAATTGAACTCATTATGACTGTTTCCTCTCTCCTCATCCCAAGCCAACCCGCTTTTCAAATTTCTTTAGTTGGGTCAAGGACCCACCGTCCTGCCAGTCATATAGATCAATAACCTTTGCATTACCTTTGACTCTTCACCATTGCCAAGCCTATATATTCAATTAAGTGCCAAACTTTGTTTTTACTTCCAAAATATCTTGGTATTTATTACTTTCCATTTACTCATATTGTGAACATTTTAGTTCAAGCCTTCATCTTTTCCCTGAACTACTGCAATTGCCTCCTACTTTGTCCCTGTGCCTCAGGTCTTTCCCATCTCTAATCTATGTTGTCTGTATTCCTAAAGTGTGCATCTGATCATATTATTTCTTGCTCAATAAATTCCAATGACTTACTATCAACATTCAAATCAACTGTAAACTCCATTGGTTAGTTTTTGTAG
Source organism: Gymnobelideus leadbeateri (assembly GCA_011680675.1). Classification (NCBI taxonomy): domain Eukaryota; kingdom Metazoa; phylum Chordata; class Mammalia; order Diprotodontia; family Petauridae; genus Gymnobelideus; species Gymnobelideus leadbeateri. The sequence goes on from WOXC01004425.1 coordinate 85,487, forward strand.
TTCTTCTCAACCTGACACTGACCTACCTTTCAAATTTTATACTTAACTGCTCTCCCTCCTGGATGATTGTGGTTCAAACAAATTGACTTTCTTCATGATTTTGATATATAGTTCTGCAGCTTCAATCTCTGAGATTTCTGGCTAATTTACCAAACCTAGAATGCAGTCTCAGCTCACCTCCTTGTCTTAGAATGCCTTGTTTCCTTCAATGTTCTGCTCATGTCACATTTTACATAAAGCTTCTCTTGATTTTCCCAGTTGTGAGTGCCCTTAACCTTGTATTTATTTTGTATTTAATCTGTATATACTTATTTATGTGCATGTGCTCTCCTCTGATAAAATGTAAATAAATTGAGGGTAGGGGGTACCAAATTTTTGTCTTTATATCTCAAGCAAGTCTGCTGGGTCTGACCAATCTCTCAGACCTAGATGCCTTTTCTTACCAGAGACTCCAATTCCAAAGCCCAGTTTGCCCCAGTTCATCCTGACTTAGAACCTGAATCCCTTGGCACTTTTTTTTCTTTAAATATTACCTATTTGCATAAACTCCACACAGGCTAGAGCTTGTGGTGTGGAGGGGGAGGGGGAATAAGATGTTTTGGGGAGGATGTCAGAACCTCCTAGTATATAAAAGTGCTTGTGGAATGAGTGATTTATTGACCATTCTATTAATTCTAGTCCTCATTAAATGACTAGACTACCTCCTTTTCAAGTTCTTTTATTCAAAATGCTATTCAATTTTGCATTGGAAATATGGAGTTACCTATTGTCATAGATTCCTTACCTTCCCATGCCCGTTTAATTTTTAAACAGGTAGAACCATTATTTTTTTAAGCAATTGGGGTTAAGTAACTTGCTCAAGGTTATACAGCCAGTCATTATTTATATGTGGGTGCTCATTTTCTGAGGCTGGATTAGATCCCAGGTCATCCCAACTCTGAGGCTGGCGTTTTTACTCACTGTACTACCTACCCCCCAACGACCATTATTTTTAAAGGTAGAAATGCATGAGAGATGCAATAAAAATTATATGCAATGAAGGGCCATTGAAAGACAGACTAAAAACTAATTGAAAATTAAACAATTTAATCCTAAAGAATGAGTGGGTCAAACAAGAAGTCATAGAAACAATCAGTAACTTCATTCAAAGGAATGATACTAATAAGACAACATATGAAAATTTGTGGGATACAGCAAAGACAGTTCTTAGGGGAAGTTTTATATCCCTGAGTGTATACATGAATAAATTAGAGAAAAGGTAGGTCAGTGAATTGGGCATGCAATTGCAAAAGCTAGAAAGAGAACAAATTGAAAATATGCAATTAAATACTAAATTAGAAATAATGGAAACCAAAGAAGAGATTAATAAAATTGAAATCAAGAAAAACCATGATTATCTCAATAGATGCAGGAAAGGCTTTTGACAAAATACAGCATCCATTTCTATCAAAAACACTAGAAAGCATAGGAATAAATGGAGCCTTCCTTAAAATAATAGGTAGCATCTATTAAAGCCATTAGCAAGTATTATATGTAATGGGGATAAGCTAGAAGCATTTCCAATAAGGTGAGGGGTGAAAAAAGAAGGTTCACTATCACCCCTCTTATTCAGTCTGGTACTAGAAATGTTAGCAGTAGCAATTAGAGAAGAAAAAGAAATCAAAGGAATAAAATTAGGCAAAGAAGAGACCAAGTTATCATTCTTTGCAGATGACATGATGATGTACTTGGAGAATCCTAGAGAATCAAGTAAAAAAAACTACTTGAGACAATAAATAAATTTGGCAAAGTTGCAGGATATTAAATAAACCCACATGAACTCTTAGCATTCCTTTATATTTCTAGTTAAATTCAATAGCAAGAGATAGAAAGAGAAATTCGATTTAAAGATACTGTAGACATTATAAAATATTTGGCGATCTACCTGCCAAAACAAACCCAGGACCTATATGAACACAACTACAAAACATTTTTCACAAAAAATAAAGTTAGATCTAACTAATTGAAAAGACATCAATTGCTCCTGTCTGGGTTGAGCTAATATAATTAAAATGACAATTTCAACTAAATTAAATTATATATTTACTGCCATACCAATCAGTTTACAAAAAAAAAAAAAAACTACTTTATAGAGCTAGAAAAAGTAGTAACAAAATTCATTTGGAAGAACAAAAGGTCCAGAATATCAAGGGAATTAATAAAAAGAAATGCTAGTAGGGGCGGCTAGGTGGCGCAGTGAATAGAGCACAGGCCCTGGAGTCAGAAGGACCTGAGTTCGGAGCCGGCCTCTGACACTTAAGCCACCCAAACAAACAAAAAAAAAAACCTAGCCCTGTAACCTTGGGCAAGTTACTTAACCCCAATTGCCCAAAAGGGGCGGCTAGGTGGCACAGTGAGTAAGAGCCCCGGCCTCGGAGTTGGGATGACCCGAGATCAGATCCGGCCTCAGAAAATGAGTACCGACGCATAAATAATGACTAGCCATGTAACCTTGAGCAAGTTACTTAACCCCAATTGCTTAAAAAAAAAAAAAAGAAATGCTAGTGACAGTAGACAAGCTATACCCGATTTTAATCTGTACTATAAAGTTGCTGTCCTCAAAACTATTTTGTATTGGTTGAGGAATAGAGTAGTGGATCAATGGAATAGATTGGGTACACGAGATTCAGCAGTCAATGACTATAGTAATTTACTGTTTGATAAACTCAAGGATCCCAGCTTTGGGGTTAAGAAATCACTATTTGACAAAAACTCCTGGGAAAACTGTAATATAGTATGGGAGAAACTGGGCATAGACCATTATCTAACACCATATACCAAAATCAAGTCAAAATAGGCTCATGATCTAGGTATAAAGGCTGATACTGTAAGCAGTCTGGGAAAGCAAGGAATTGTTTACCTGTCAGATTTGTGGAGAGGTGAAGACTTTATGACCAAACAAGAATTAGAGAGCATTATAAAATATAAAATGGATAATTTTGATTACATTAAATTAAAAAAAGGTTTTTTACAAACAAATCCAATGTAACCAAGATTAAGAGGGAAGTGGGAAACTGGGAAAGAATTTTTACAAAGTATGTCTCTGATAAAGGACTCATTTCTAATATATACAGAGAATTGAGTCATACCTATAAAAATACAAGTCATTCCGCAATTGATAAATGGTCAAATGGTATGAATAGTCAGTTTTCAGAGGAAGAAATTAAAGATATCTTTAAGGATATAAAAAAATGCTCTAAATCACTATTGATTAGAGAAATGCAAATCAAAACAACTCTGAGGTACCACATCTCACCAGTCAGGATGGCTAAGGTGACAAAACAGGAAAATGACAAATGCTGGAGAGGATGTAGACAAATTGGAACACTAATGCAATATTGGTGGAGTTGTGAACTGATTCAAACAAAAATGTTTATAGCAGCTCTTTTTGTGGTGGCAAAGAATTGGAAATTAAGGGGAGATTCATCAATTGAGGAATGACTGAAAAAGTTGTAGTATATGCATGTAATGGAATACTATTGTGTTATAAGAAATGAGGAGCAGATAGACTTCACATTTTCCTGGAGAGTCTTATACGAACTGATGCTGAGTGAGAAGAGTAGAGCCAGGAAAAATTTGTACACAATTACAGACACAACTTATGTGTGATGACCAACTTTGATAGACTTGACTCTTCTCAGCAATTCAGGGTTATCAGTCAACCCCAAAAGACTCATGATGCAGAGAGATGTCTACATCCAGAGAAAGAATTGAGTTTGAATCCAGATTGAAGCAAACTACCTGCTCTTTTTCTTTTTCTTGTTTTGTTTTATTTCCTGTTTTCCACTGTTCATTCCATCTGATACAATCCTTCTTTATAACCTGACTAATGTCTAATGTGAAAGTATTTGCAGAACCTATACTTGATTATATGCCACCAATGCAGGGGGAGGGGAGAGGGAGAGAAAATTTGAAACTCAAGGAATTGTGGAACTGAATCTTTTAAACTAAAAGTAAATAAATTAATAAAGACCAAAAAATTAAAAAAAAAAAATAAATGGGGTTGGCTAGGTGGCGCAGTGAGTAGAGCGCTGGCCATGGAGTCAGAAGAACCTGAGTTTGCATCAGGCCTCAGACACTTATCGCACACACACAAATGAAAAAACCTAGCCTTGTGACCTTGGGCAAGTTACTTAACCCCAATTGCCCTCCAAAAGGCAAAAAAAAAAAAAATGCATCTGAAATAGGTCTAATCAAATAAAGGCACTGTTTCTAATTTGAAGTCAGCACTAACTTCAAAAATGTAATATATCACATATACCTACACCAATGTATAACATATATGCAATAGGACATCCCTCTTTCTCTGTAAATGTCCTTAATTTACCCTTTTGAATGTAAATTATGCTTTGAAGCATATGCAGATGTAATGGTAATGTAATTTGAATTTAAAGACCCTTTTTGTATTGGGGAGTAATCAGGTAGTTAGCACTTAGTAAAAGGTTCAGATTTGCACCCACAAATGACTTGCTGTACTCAGTTTTAAGGCTAAAATGTTTTAATAATCAGAATAGGCAAGGAATAGGAGTAGTACAATAACGAAATCAACAGATCAAGAGAACTATAACACAGATTACGATAATAATAATAAGTAAAGAAGGGCAAGTTAAAGAAAACATCACTGATCCGGGGGAGCACCAACTCGTCTTTGCAGTGGCTGGGGGATCCCGGGGAACAGCCTCAGAGTCCCAGCCTGGAAAGTCCCAGGCAGAGCGTCCTCTCCATGGGTGAGATCACAATGAGGGAGAGATTTGGGAGTTTTTATGCAGTGATAACAAAGAAGTAAAAACGTTTATAAGTTGTTTCACACGATTTGGCTTCCTTGAGTGAATTCCAGGTGAGGCTGAAAAAATACAGTTATCAATCAGTAATGCTGGGAGAATAGCCATTTCCCATCAGCATTGTTTATTGTTCCAGGAATGCCTAGTTCCGGGAACTGAAATGTACCCAAAACACACTTGGTCATGCAAGAGGGTCAATTCCGGGATCAATATTCAGTTATTTTAGTTCATGTACCTTAAGGGTAGAGTGAACTTACAAAAAAGGAAAGAATATTCTTTGTTCAAACTGATCAACACTCTACTGGGGAAACAGAAGGTATGAACTCCTGTCTCCTGTTACTGACATAACAGGAAGGGGCAGGCTGAAACAGGAAGCTAATGCTGTGTATTTATAAGGAAAAGCCCCAGGAAGAGACAGTCAGAATTTCCTGGGACCAGCATCTGGAATAGAAATGAGAATCGAGAACTGAGTCAGAATTTCCTGAAAACTTGTGGTGATGGAGCTTCTTCTGAAGAGGAGCCCAGGAGCCCCAGGAGGCCCCCACCCCCAGGCTGGATAAAGTGATTCTGATTTTTTTTAACAAGCTCCAGAAGACTGAGGAAGCATAACCAGGATGCTAAGACTTTGTCTGTTTGTGGCTTGGTTGAGGCTTGAATTCCCAGGAACAGAAAGTGTGAAGGATTTGAGATGGACTGGACCCTGTGAACTTAAGTGTGTAGCAGGATTTGCATGGAGAGCCGAACAAGGAACAAGGAACTGGGAGCTGTCTACCTTTGAATCCAGGTGATTTTTTGGTGGATTCAGGTATGAGTTGCCTGCCTTAAATCAAGACAAAAAGACCTCACTGTGGGTACTGAATAGTGATGAAATTGTAGTTTACTAGTGACCTAGGGGTAGAGGGTCTGTGTATTTTCCTTTTTCCTTTTTTTTTTTCTGTGTTTTTTTTTTTTTTTTTGGAGGGCAATTGGGGTTAAATAACTTGCCCAAGGTCACACAGCTAGGTTTTTGTTTTGTGTGTGCATTAAGTGTCTGAGGCCAGATCTGAACTCAGGTCCTTCTGACTCCAGGGCCGGCACTCACTGCCACACCTAGCTGCCCCATCTGTGTATTTTCTAATGATTGTACTTAGTAATTAATGATACTTAGTAACTGATTGCTGAATAAGTGACTGATTGAGTTAACTTAGTTTGCCCACTTGAGTAGAAGACTTTGACTATTGTACTTTGAGATGATTGTTCTTTGTTTAAAACTTTGTGGCCACTAAGGTGAAAACTATGTGGCCATTTTAATGATAAGCTGTTGTGAATACTATATTGTGATTTTCTGTGATAAATTCTAATATTGTGAATGCTGTACCTTGATTTTCTATGAATGTTTCACTTTGATTTGTTACTGAATAGAGTGTTCACTATATTGTGTAATCAGAACCTTAAAAGCTGTTTACGGTAGTATTCTTCTAGAAAGCTGCTTGTGCATGGCATTACAGGATGTTGATCATATTTGAGTATGATCACCAGGTAGTTTGAGTACTTCATTGTGTTGGGTCCATCTCTTAGGCCCAGATGTCCTTCTTCCCAACTGCCCTAATTTCAAACTCCAGTTTTCATTCATGCTTTTTTGTTAGATTTATAATGTATTTTTTCTTTTTGCTTTTTGGAGGGCAGTTGGGGTGAAGTGAGTTACCCAAAGTGACAGGGCTAGTAAGGGTGTCAAGTGTCTGAGGCTGGATTTGAACTCAGGTCCTCCTTATTCCATGGCTGGTGCTCTGTTTACTGTGGCACCAAGCTGCCCCCTAGAATCGTAATCTTTAATAAACTTTTGTATGCTAAGCCCTTCAAGAATTGATTGTTTGCATAATTTCCATATTTGCTTCAGGGTAGGGAACTTCAGTCTCTGGGGAGCTCCCCATATCATTATATGAATATATTTGGATGATTTTAATATTTTATGCCATGGGGCCAAATCCTAAGCTCATCATACTCCAAAAGCATTGTTACCAATGATGTGCTTATTTCATGATTCAGATTATGCTAACAACTATTCTTTAATCATTATTCCCCCACCCTCCCACGGCAAAATAGAGATCAGTTTGTTTTCCTTAATGGAATTAAACACATTATAACTACATGTAGAATGAAAACTAGAAAATGCAAAAACAAATTATATTTTTGGTAAGTGTGCTAAATCCATTTCTTTCATATTTGAATATTTATGAAGTACCTTCTTTTAGCTCTTTGATCCTTAGTTTTATCATCTCATCTATACACATGCACATACACACAAATACACATGTATACTTTTCTTAATAACAATGAAATGGTTTGTTTTAAAAATCAATACATTGCTACAAGTGGGAAAGAATACTTAGTGGGATCAAATTTAGTTTAAAACAAGTTACAATTCTATTTATACAACTTAAGAACAACTGTATGCTTAAGAAATAAAAAAAACAGGTGGAGCCAAGATGGTGGAGTAGAAACAGCACTTCCCCTGCATTCCTGCCCACACCACTTCAAAACATAGAAAAGGAGACTCTGAACAACCTCTGAAGCTCCAGAACCCCCAAAATGACACAGAGAAGATAACCTCCTGCTGAGGACAGCCTGACAGCCCAGCAGGGAGCAGTCAACACAGTGCTCTGGGAGCTGAACCCAGGCCCCTGTGAGTCAGAGATTTTATCCCAGGGTGGCTGAACCAGCAGGCTGGTGGAGGGACCCCAGAACACCAGCAGCTGTGGCGTTTCCAGATTTACCAACACATAGATGCCAATGACAAAGTGAGAGGTCAGTATAGTATGGACTTTGGGACTGGTTGGGAGAGCACATTGGCCTCTTTCCCTGGGAGCAAGAATCCACAAAGTAGAGAGCGGCACAGACGCCAAGTTGCAGCTTCAGTTCCTGGCCTGTGGAATGTAGGGGGACCGACAATCAGTCTTGGGGGGTGGGAATCGCTCTTGCTTCAAACTTCTTGGATACGGATTGCACTGTGAGGTGGAGGTCTTGGGATGTGTGACCAGCTTGCCAGAAAATGTGGGGGATTCAGAGAGGGCACCCAAATAATATCTCCAGTAGCTGAGAAAACCCCAATGTTTAGGACTGAAGCTCCCCTGGATGGTGGCAGAGTACTACTGTGGTAACAAGCCCAAAAGTCAAGTAATTGAGTGGCAACATGACTAGGAAATGAAGCAAAATAAACAAAAAAAAGCAACATTAGACTTCTATTTTAGGGGCAAAGAATACCAAAGCATGGAACAAGAGGATGATTGGGAGGTCAGAACTCCTGTACCAAATGCCCCAAATGAAAATATGAGTGGCTTACAGGCCATAGAGGACCTTAAGAAGGATTTTAAAGACCACATAAGAGAAGTGGAGGAAAAATTGGGAAGAGAAATGAGAAAGATTCAAGAAAAGTATGAAATGAGAGTCAACAGCCTGACTGAGGAAAATAACACCTTAAAAAAAAGACTAACTCAAATGACAAAAGAGGCTCAAAAAGGCAATGAGGAGAAGAATGCCTTCAGAATTTGCCAGATGGAAAAAGAATCTCAAAAACTCACTGAGGAGAATCATGCCTTCAGAATTAGACTGGAGCAAATGGAAGCTACTGACATAATGAGAAATCAAGATGCTGTTAACCAGATCCAAACAAATGAAAGAATAGAAGGCAATGTGAAATATCTCATGGGAAAAACCACTGATCTGGAAAATAGATCCAGGAGAGATCATTTAAAAATTATTGGACTACCTGAAAACCATGATTAAATAAAGAACCTAGAAATCATCCTTCAAGAAATTCTTAAGGAAAATTGCCCTGATGTTTTAGAACCAGAGGGCAAAACAGAGATTGAAAGAATCTACAGATCACCTCCTAAAAAAGATCCCCAAAAGATAACTCCTAGGAAAATTATAGCCATGTTCCAGAATTCTTAGATCAAGGAGAAAATACTACAATCACCCAGGGAGAAAAAATTTCAATAGTGTGGAAACACAATCAGGATAGCACCAGATCTGGCAGCTTCTACACTGAGGGATCAAAGAGCTTGGAATATGATATTCCAAATGCAAAGGAGCTGGGATTAAAACTAAGAATCACATATCCAGCAAAACTGAGTATCATGTTTCAGGAGAAAATATGATCATTCAGTGGAACAGAGGACATTCAAGCATTCTTGAGGAAAAAACAGTTGAATAGAAAATTTGACATTCAGACATAAGAAGTAAGAAATGCTTGAGGAAGTAAACAGGGAAAAGAAATCATAAGGAACTTATCAAAGTTGAACTGTTTGCATTCCTACATGAAAAAACAATAACTATTACTGATGAAACCTTCCTCATTATGAAAATAGTTAAAGAAGGTTATATGGGCATATGAATACATATGTGAATGTGTGTGTATATATGTGTACAGGTATACATAGTTACAGGGCACAGGTCGAATTTAATAGGAAGAGATGATACTTAAAAGGTGAAATCAATAGGCGAGAGAGGAATATAAAAAGAGTAGATGGGGAGAGACAGTATGGGGTGGACTATCTCATATATAAGAGGCAAGGGAAAATAATTACAAGGGAGGGGAAGAACAGGAAGGCAAAAGGCAAAACCTTGTTCTCATTGAATTTGGCTCAGGGAAAGAATGACATAAATACTAAATAGGATATCTCACCCTACAGAAGAGTAGGGGGGAAGGGGATAAGAAAGAAGGGGAGGAGGAAAATTGGAAGGACCCACTTTTGTAAATGGACAGGATCAAAATATTGAATAGACCAAGTGGGAGATGGCATAGGAGGGAGGGAAATATAGTCAGTCTTTTACAATTTATCTACTATGGTGGTGTTTTGCATAGCTACACATGTACAACATATACTGAATTGCTTGTCTTCCCAGTAAGGGTGGGTAACAAGGGAGGAAAGGAATGAATCTGGAAATTGAAGTTTTAAAATCAAATGTTTAAAAATATATAAATATTATTAATAATACTGTTTTACATATAATTGGGAAATAAGATATACAGGCATTGGGGCACAGAGATTCACCTTGCCCTACTGCAAAAGTTGAAGGGGGTATGGGAGAAGATATGGGAGAGAGCAGATTAGATGAGGGGATATCCTGTGGGACTGCTATTCTGGGGTGGTGGGTGGGGGAAAATGGGGAAAATATTGTAATTCAAAATCTGGTGGAAATGAATGATGTAAACCAGAAGTTAATAAAGTAATTGGGAAAAAAAAGAAGAAATAAAAATGATTATTTACATGGAGAGGCTTATATGAACTGATGCTGATCGAGAAGAGTAGAACAAGGAAAAAAATTTGTACACAATTACAAATACAACGTATGTGTGATGACCAATTTTTATAGTCTGGACTCTTCTCAGCAATGCAGTGATACAAGTCAATCCCAAAAGACTCATGATGGAGAAAGATGTCTACATCCAGAGAAAGAACTAGAAAGAACTGTGTTTGTATCTAGATTAAAGCAAATTACCTGATCTTTTTCTTTTTCTTCTTTGGTTCTGTTTCCTCTTTACCATTTTTCATTCCATTAGATCCATCTTTATAACCTGACTAATGTCTAATGTGATAGTATTTGCAGATCCTATATTTGATTTTGTATGCTGTCATGGAGGAGGGGGAGGAGAGGTAAGGAGAGAAAATTTGAAACTCAAGGAATTGTGGAACTGAATCTTGTAAACAAAAATAAACAAACAAATTAATAAAAACAAAAAAAAATTAAAAAACAAAGAAACTGACAAAAAAAACCCCAGAATAATCAATTAGCTGTTTAGTCCAGAGGAGACTAAACGACTAAATCTGGCCGTTATTTTTTTTTCCAAATGAGATTAATTTTTTTGTTGTTCCAGAATTAGTCAAAGTTTTTGATATCTGTAGAAACTATATGTGTTGAAAATGTAAATAAAAACAAAGGAGGAATTTGCTAATAAAATGCAAATACAGAGCCAGAAAATAGTGCTAACTCTATCTACCTAAATCCACTCAAATCCCATTTCCATGTTGCATTTCATGTAGCCAGAGAGATAAAATTTCTCAGAACTCACTCAAATGTAGTATTATGTGTTTCTTTTATTAACATTTGATTGCGTTTGGCAGTGATGATGGGTTTCACAGCCAAGACAAAGCAACTGTTGAATACATTTACCCTTCAAACTAAGTTTGTTATTTTTTGATAAATACAAATTTAGCAAAACCTACTCTGAATGCTGGACTGATCAACAGAGCTGTGGGAAAAACAGTGATTGCATGTATTGCATGTTCCAATGCTTTATCCTTTTTACCACTTCCTATTAAATCACCTAATCCTCTGATACAATTTTGTTCTCCATAATCTTTGAGAGGTTGCTAAAAATAACTTCACTGTCACATCTGACCATTTGTTTAGTACTAGAGAATATATCTCATCCAATATTCAGAAATCTAGGTGGAAAGTAAGCATTTTCAATTGCATAGCAAGTACTCTTGAGGACATTGATGACCCATAAGTGAAAGAACAGGTCCTGTTGCAGTATAATTTTGGGTGGCAGGACTAAGAAGTAGAAGCCATAGTTCCTATGGTAATTAAAATAGACATTAAGGAATCACAACAATGCACAAGAAGGCCCATGATAATTATCTGCTCACTCTTAACCTTCTAAATCAGTAATTTAATTCTTCCAAAAACATTACTCCCTTCTGTGCTACATTTTGTGACTGGATAACTATGTCTTGAATTCATCAGTACTTTTTCCAGTGGTTTTTGGAAGTTAAATAACTTCTATGGGGTGAAGTATGCAAAATAATTCTGTAGCTCATGCATTTTCAAGTGGTGATGTATCTTTCCATATTATCCTCTAATGGACAGGAGCTGCTTTTGCATTCTGATCATATTACTTTATTCCCGTGGGCTCTGAAATAGAGCTTTGCTTCCTCATTTGACTTGGCTTACTGTTCATATTTTTTTCCCTTTTTACAAGGAACTGCATATTTTGCTTTTTGCTGCCTAGGGCAACTTGACTAATTATTTTATCAAGGATACTCTTGTTCATAAGTATGTACTAAGAAGGCTACAAAAGTAAAATTAAGATAACATCTATAAAGTTCACGTTAAAGCACAAATACAAAATAAAGTTCTAGAAAAAATAAAATTTTAAAGGTTCAGCTCATTGTTAATAAATATTTTATAAATTAATAAAGAGAAAATTCATTGTAAAGATTTCAATTTTGGTTTTGTAAATATCTTAATGATGTCCATGCAAAGGCAAAGTCATTGATTTTGGATGTGGCTAAGGGGCTTCTTGTGAAAAGCAGAGACTCTTTGAGAAGAAAGAAATGGAGGAAATTAGCAAAATTCAATTAGACACACATAATGATTCCTTTCCACTATTTTTCTGGGGAAAATGTTTTACAGAATCATGGTCCTGGGAGGGATCTTGGGAATCTGGTTATTTTTTCCTTTTCTTTTTCATCAAGTCTAAAATTTAAACACCCCCAGAAAAAATGAAAGAACTCCAATTGTCTCTCTTAGTATATAATTATGATCATTGATTTTCAGCTTTCAACAAAAGTTCCTCATGGTGCAATTGAAAATCACACCTCTTCATGTATTTGTATATCACTCTATAACTTTCTCTTATTCAGTACAAAAATATCCCTTTTCTTCAGCTAAGTCTCTCATATGGCATTAATTAAGATATTTCTTCATTCTGGTCATCCTTGTTTCATTATTTTACATGTTATCAATATCCTTCTCAAAATGTGGTGCCTATAATTTACCTCAATATGTGATCTAAGAAGTCCTTAGAACAGCAAGACTAAAGAGTATTCTTTTCTCAAGAAGCCTAAGTATGGCTTATCTATTATATCATATTGTAGACTTGGTAGAGTTTGACTTGGTAGAGTAAAATCCCTAAATCTTTTTATATGAATTCCTGTACTCCCTGGGTGGAGTACCACCAGGCCTAGATTAACAAAGACCTGGATTCAAAACTTGTGCCTGACACACTAGCTGTGTGACCCTGGGCAAGTCACTTAACCTTTTCTGCCCCAGTTTCCTCAACCACAAAATGGGAATAATAATAGCATCTCCCTCCAAAGATCTTTGTAAAAATCGATCAAAATATTTGTAAAGCACTTAGCATAGTGTCTGGAAGATAATAGATTCTTAAATGCTGGTTTCCTTCCTTCTTATGCCTCCCCCTATTTTATATGGATGACAATTATTGTTATTTATCCAGATGTAAGAAGTAATATTTATTCTTGTTATATTTCATCCTATAAGATCATACTTACTCTTCTAACCTATTCAGATCTTTTGAAATCCTGACTGTCATCCAGTAATTTGACTTGACCTTCTAGGTGTTTTTTTTTCATAATATTCGAATCTAATATGCATGTCATGTATGACTTTATCTAAATCTTTGATAAAAATGTTAAGCAGCACAGAGCCAACCATAGATCCCCAGAGTAAGTCTATTTTCAAGTTAATATCAAACTAATCATAAGTACTCCTTGGACATTAACCAGTTTTGACTCCACTGTAGTGGATTACAATGTAGTTTTACATTACGGTATTAAAAGAGGGAACATATCAATCTGTCCTTCTCCTTTGTTCATTAGAAATATATCAGTACTTTTACCTTCTTAGTTGTTAATATTATTCCTTTTTTTTAAATCCCAACATTTAGAAAATAGAAAAAAGGTACTTTATCAAATTTTTCCTTAGTTGTGAATACTATTCCTTTTTTTTAAATCCCAACATTTAAAAAAATAGAAAAAAGATAATTTATCAATTTTTTTCTTGATAATATGGAAAGAATATAGCTATACCTTTCCTCTGATCCTCCAATGTAATAATCCCATTAGAATGAATGCTATGTTACTGTGGCAGGACCCAGCCTTGCTGGAGCCATGCTGTTTGTATTCACCACTTTTTTTTTTCTCCTAGATGTTCCCTAACCATTAGCTACCTTATGATTTTGCCAAAACAAAGAAAATCTAATGGGTCTGTAGTTTCTAGGTCTCATACACTTTCTTTCTTTTATAAAAAACCAAAATGATGTTTTCACTTAAATGATTTTACTAAATGATATCTCACTAATAATACCCCTGCTATCACATCTGACCATTCTTTCAGTGCTCAAGGATATAGTTCCTCTGGTTGAGATGACCTGAACTCATCAAGGATAGCTAGGTAGTTATCAGTAAGTCCTTTAGTCATTTTTGTTCTATTTTCCAGTCTAGGGATCATTTTCTCTGCCATAAAAAAAAATGAAATGGAGTTTCTTATATCCATCATCAGTTGTTCCTCACAAAAGAATTAAATTAATTTCAAATTATATTTTTCCATTTTAGTTTCCCCCATATCCTTCCTGTTACTTGACTAGTGAGTTTGTTGTTAGAGCAGATACTTCAGATGGCAGATTTTTCTACTTTAGAACAGAGAAAGGAACCATATTTAGTAACAAGTTTTCACCCAGGATTACATTTTGAAGAGAGAATATGTGATTTTGTCCTCCTCAGTTTGGTAGAAGAGGGACCTACTTTGAAAGCTTATAAGAATGGTCAAAAAGTAACGCACACACAAACAAAAACCTAGCCGTGTGACCTTGGGCAAGTTACTTAACCCCAATTGCCCTCCAAAGAGCAAAAAAAAAAAAAGAATGGTCAAAAAGACATGTTTTCTGAAAGTAAAAAGAAAATAGGTCATCAATATAAAAATACAATTCAACAAATATTTAATTGAATATCTGAATATCTGTCCTTAACACTAGGAAGTACTTAACCTCTACCCATTATTTTATTTGTTTTAGGTAGTTGAACATAAGGCTGCTTTTTCTACTTGCTCCATTCAACATCTCAATGTGCACCTTAATAATTTAATGGTGATAAGGCATATATCAATGACTCTGATAAAAGGCAGGATAACACAAGTAAAAAAAAAAAAACTGAGGTAAAATGACTTTCTCATGGGACGATTCAAGTTTCCATGGAGTAGATCACATCTGAAGTGAACCTTGAAGAAAGGGGGCCAATTTCAATTGACTCAAGACCATTCCAAGCTAGAGGCACAGTGCAAGCAAATCTATGGAGACAGAGAGGGAAGGGTGAGAAAAGCTGATGAAGAAGAGCCTTACTTGAGTAGTATATTGACACAAGAACATGGCTGTAGTAGAGGTCTTTGTATATGATTTTCCAATATGATACTGCCATTCAGCATCAAAAGAACAAACTTCTGCAATGCTCCTTCCAACTAGATCTCCAACTCTCATCTAGCTACCCCTGGCTACCTAACCATGCTATCTTGCTGTCTTTCCAACTGTGTTACCACTACTTCCATGTCCCATCACAATAAGATCTCTAACCCCAGTCCTGGGCCAGTACTAATTAATGAGATCACACTTCATTTAGGTTGCCAAGGCATTCACCCATGCCATCTTCTTAATGTCATGATTGCTATTCTTCATGACTGAGTAGCTCTCTTTCCCCTGCCCCAAATTTTGCCTTCTACCTCTTATTCTATGACCAGTCATCACATTGTCATTTCTGGAAAGGGGATAGTATTCAATTGTTCTATGATTCACTTACTCATCCCATTGACTCCATCCTTTCCTATGCATGCCCTATGTCTGTTGTTTCCTCTTATTAAGTTATGAGAGTATTTGGACTTTTATTTTTGCATGAGTTACCTGAGGGAAGAGAAGTATCAGAGATAATTCACAGATTATAACCTGGGTGACTAGGATGGGAGAGGAAAATAAGGGAAAAATATAATTTTTGGGTGGGAAGAAAAGGAATTTAACCAAATATTCCAATACAGGTAGGCAGGTGGAATTAACAGCATTATAGCTCTGAAGAGAGATTAGTAAAGGAGAGTCAAATGATGAAATAATGTGCATAGGGATGATAGTTGAAGCCATGGGAGTAAAATAATACAGGGAGAGCAAATAGAAAGGAAAAAGTTCAAGGGCATAATCTTGGGTGATACAGGTTTTAGAGCTGAAAAGAAGGATGCTGATCCAATAAAGGAGACACAAATGGTCAGAGAAATAGAAGGGGGGTTTAAAATATAGGGAAGAGAGAACAACAACAAGAAGGAAATGCTTTACATTCTCAAAACAAATTCTACAGTAAGGTCAGAAAATATGAGAAAAGAAAAAATATCAAATTTTGAGTAATCCATGTCACAGAATTGGTTAAGAATCCCTCATCTACAAGTTTGGCAATAAAGATAACAGGATGATAACTTTACTAAAATAGCAGATACTTAAGAAAGAGTTTTCACTTTTTTTGTTCTTTCCTTTTCCCCAGCAACCTGAATAGAATTAGTGAGGAGTGGAGAGGGAGGAAAGGATGCCGCATGAGAGGAAATGACTATGGAAGCAAGGCAACAAGAGGGACCCAGACAGAAATGGAAATGCAGGTCTTAGTTTAAGCAAGAGGGAATGTCCTACCTCTCTGGGATTGGATGGAAAAAGAAAAGACCTTGGAGCAACAGTGTATCTCAAGTCTGGTGTTAGTTTGTTACTAAGTCTTCTCAAGCATGACTCTTATGACTTCTGAAACTTTATAAGGCAAGGAAATTTAAATGCTTTTCAGGTAACTTGCATTTCCAAGATTTGTTTTTCTGTCTCTTTTTATTCCTGCCACCCAAGCCCTTCACTACCCTCAATTCTCTTGTAACACAGCCAGGAAGGAGAAAATAGAAGAAAAAAGAGATAGAGGATTAAATCTAATCTCTGTCTTTCTCTGAAAATTAGGGAATTGATAAAAACGCACACAGAGTTCAATAGGTCTACCCTGACAAGTTTAATGTATTTCAACAATACGGCTTAATTTCCCCTTCTAATTTTCCAGATAGTATCCTCACTATTCCATTGCCATTTTTTTATCTTGGAAGAAGAGCTGCAATGAACTATTTTTGGTAGTGATTTTTTCTCTGACTGTTTGGTCTCTAGCTTTCTATCAACTTCCTGCTTTAGTCATCTCTGGTGCATAGGATGTTAGACTGACAACAGTGGCATGTTTCAATTCTGAGCTCTCTAGGTAAAACTTGAGCAAGTGCCTTGTTATTTACAAACTAAACAATTCCCCAGAGAAAGGGAGCACCTGCTTTTCATGCCCTCAGGGGCTCTTTGCAAGGGTATTTATGCTTATAATAACCCTTCTGCAGGTGCAGTTTTTTTTTTCAAAGGAATACAGCAGTAGAAAAGGGTATCTGCAGACATAATGAGAAAATGAACATTCCCTTGTAAATATTATTTCTCTTGAGAGTGGAGCTGCTTATTATTTGTATAGTATGGAGGGGAAATGTGAGATAATAGAGAAAGCACTGGACTTGGAGCCCTTAAGACTTGGATTTGAACCCTTACTCTACCACTTAACTGGCCTTGAGACCATGAGCAAGTCATTCAATCAATCAGCCTCAAGGTTCTTACCTGTAAATAGAGAACATCCTACCTCATATGTCATCTACTTCACTGTACAATAGTGAGAATCAAATGAAAAGATTGTTACATAGTAATACCCTCACCAAGGGGGCGGGCCTGAACGCAAGGGTGTGACAAGTGAAATGACAACTTCATCCAGGCAGGACCTATTAGGGTAGTCCCTTTTTTTATGTCCTGGGGCACAAGTTTTTATAACAGAGGCAGTTGCATATGGTTTTCTGGTGTAAAAGTGATTAACCAGCTTGTACTTAATTATTGGTGGCAATCTTTGGGGGTCACTTTTCTCTATAATCATGCTGTGTTTTTTTGCTAGCCATGGAAAGATGGTGAGCCAACACCCTGAGCCATAATAACCCCAGCTGGGGAGCGGGATCCAGGGAAACCTGGTCTAGACTCCACCCATGACTGAACTGGCTCATATGACCCTTGACAGTAACATAGCAATTTTTATCTTATTTAGTAATTGTTGGTACATTGGAAACCATATAAGGAGAAAATAGTTAGGATGGCAGATTTGTGTGCCAAACAGATAAGACATTAGTACATTTCAGTAGCCAACTATTTTGTTCCATTGATGGAAAAAAAATAATTATATCCAAAATGCTGTTAGAATATGTAAGGAGGGAAAAATGATCAAATCCCTTGTGGGCTAGGGCACTTCAATTAGAAGCTTTTAGTCTAAAGTTTGTCCTGAGAAAAACCGTGAAGTAGATTGTTTGTCTTTGGAATCCTTCCACCATCCCTTTATTATGTACCCTTCTACCCTCCCTTGTTGCTATACTCTTGTGGGTAATTGCTTGCCTGAGGTTTCTTATAATTAACCCCTTTCTCCATGCCTTCTCTCACCCCAGCCCACAATCAAAACTCTAACTCAGTTGTTTGTTAGGAGAAAAGTATTTGAACTTAACTAACTCAAATTAAGGAGAATAAGCAAGCCTTCCCTGAGAGGCTATTGTTTCTTAGAAATAATTATTTTTAAACCAATGGAATAATTGAATTCTTAATTGTGAAATATTCAGCCACCTGGGAATATGGCACAAGGAAAACCAAGCCTTCCAGTAGTGAAAAAGGGATAAAAGGATATGGGGTATGGTGCTGGTGGCAGGATGACTCTCTTGGAATCCCTCAAGTGATGGTCTGTAAGCAACCATTTGATTTTTCAGTTGAGTCGATTTTCAGTCCTGTCCAACTCTTCATGACCCTATTTGAGGTTTTCCCAGATACTGAGTGATACTGAAGATACTGAAGTGCTTGCCTTTTCCTTTTCTGGCTCATCTTATAAATGAAGAACTGAGGCAAATAGAGTTAGGTGACTTACTAGGGGTCCCACAGCTAGTAAGTGACTAAGACTGGATTTGAATTCATAAAAAGGAGTCTTCCTGACTCCAGGCCCAACAATCTACCCACTGTCCCACCTATCTGCCCTCAAGCAGTCACTTATTTGATCATAGAATAAAACTAGTCTTGCCTAGATGCCATGGACATGGCTAATAAGAACATCCTCTTGGGTTTTTATGAGGGCAAAAACACAGAAAAGAAAGAAGGGATAAATTGGGAGGAATAGAAAGGCAATAGAAAAGGAAGGAAGAAATGATAAAAAAAAGGGCATAAGAAGGGAAAAACAAAAGAAAGGTATATTTGGAGGGAGGGTTAGAGTGTCATCAATAATTACATTACTATAAATCAGCCAATCCTGCACTACCTTGTGTTGTTTTGGGAACTAGGGCAACTGAATACTAAATTTAGCCCCTTGTTGCTTTTCCAATGTGTCTCCTACTGACAGTCTTCAAGCGATCTCTAATGAGCAGGAGCCCTTCCTACCTCTACAAACTGTGCCTCCCTGACATTTCACCCCTAGAAGAGGTCCAGCATCAAAGAAATGTAGCTGATCGGCTCAGAGAGATAGTTTCATCCATTCTGGAACTAGAATAAAGTTTCTGTGGAATATAGCACCTGTGACACCAGCAACCATAATTCATTGCTTTCGTCCCTGCCCCCCTTCTCTCTTCTTTAAAGGGCATATAGATGATATCTATTTGGACTAAGCACCTGATATTTTTCTTTCCTTTTTATTGAAGAAGTTTTCTGGAATATCTGTCCTAAAAAAAGTTTCTGAATCTGGGTATTTTCTTGTTTGTCATGTAATTGATGAGTAAATAAAACTTTTTCATGTGATAATTTACCAATAAGTAAACCTGTTTGGATGACTACTATTTTGGGGAAGTTGATGTGGCAATTTAAAGGTATAAAATTAAAAAGATAATCTCAATAAAGCTTTGAAATGTTTATGACATTTATGACATATAAAGGACCTTAAAAGTAAGGGTTTGAGATGTGAAATGATTTTCATATAAATTAAAAGAAATTTAATGAGTAGCATGGATTTCTTTAGAGAACGAAAATTAGTCTTAATGACATGAGATGAAATTGAAGGTAAGTACATTTTAAAAATTGTGACAAGCTTTTACTGTGTTTGTTTATTAAGTTTAATTGGTACCTTCTGTTTTCATATTATAGTAATATCTCATCATAGTACTCCCCACCCCATTCTCTATACCAGTAAATCTTTCCTTATATCAAGGGGGGGGGAGGGGAAGATAGTTAAGCAGAGCAGTCAGACATGTAAATTGCATCTAAAAGTATGTGTGTGAAAGGAGGTAACTATATTTCCTTGTTTCTTCTTCAGGCCCAAGACTAATCATTAAAATTACATACTCTGGGGAATTTAAGCCTGTGAATTTTCTGGTCATTCCTAATATAGCCAAAGATATACTGCATAGCCTGCTGGGCTTGAGGACAGGAAGGCCCAAATTAGAATTTGCCTTCAGATGTTCAGTAGCTGTCTGCCTCTGGGCAAGTCACTTAACTCTCAGTCTCAGTTTTCTCATTTGTAAAATGTAAATAATAATAATACCTACCTCATAGGGTTGGAATGAGGATCAAATATGATAATGTATGTGAAGTGCTTTGCAAACCATAAAACACTATGTAAATATAGTTAGTAGTAGTAGTAGTAGTAGTAGTAGTAGTAGTAGTAGTAGCAGTAGCAGTAGCAGTAGTAGTAGTAGTAGTAGTATTTTCCTCTACACTACATTATCTGCCTTCCTACAGAATAGAAATCTATCACCTTGTAACATCTGCCAGTCATATTATTGAAATCAGGGTCCAAATATAGTATACTGAATCCCTTTTCATTTCAACCCTTCATATATATGGAGACAGCAATTATGTTCATTCCATGTCTTCTTGTCCATAATGCCTAATAGTAAGTGAAGAGTATTCAGGAGTTGAAGCAGTAATCCTGACTTCTTTAAAAAAAATAAAAATTCAAATGTTCCTATAGGTTTCAATGTAGAGTTCTTCCAAAGGCATCATTTACATATCTTTACCTTCCTTCCCATCAGTGTCTCACAAAAGTGAAACTCAACTCTTATTCAGTGACCCCAGCCAAAAAGACTTCTGTGTAAAAATAGTTAGATGGTTACTCTCTGAAATACATTTTGTTGCTTTTTTGCACTAATGAACCAGCAAAACTTTTCAGAGGCTTGGATTTAATGATATCTGCACTTTAAGTTTATCATAGCCTTCTAATAACGTTCTACTTGCCGCTGAACAAGGACAGCTCAGCCCCAGAATTGCTATCTCATCAATCATTGCTTTGCATTATTCCTGTGTTATAACACCAAATGATTTTCTCATCAAGGGGTAAGACTATGAATATAGGTTTTATGGAAGGGGTGAGTCCCTAGCAATACAAATAAAATTCCATTCTTTTTTTTTCTTTTTTGGAGGGCAGTTGGGGTTAAGTAACTTGCCCAAGGTCACACGGCTAGGTTTTTGTTTGTGTGTGCGTTAAGTGTCTGAGGCCAGATTTGAACTCAGGTCCTTCTGACTCCAGGCCTGGCGCTTTACTCACTGCACCACCTAGCCACCCTTAAAATTCCATTCTTACCATAATAAGTCATAGAATAATAGAGCTGGAAATCATATACAATTGTGGATTCTCATCTTTAGCCTTGATTCCTTACTCTCATTCATTCCACATAAGCTAATCAATCAGTAAGCACATCTTGTTGTTCCTAACCTCACCACATCTCTCAAATCCTTCCCCTTTCCTCTGCTCACACAACCTTCATCCTTGTTCAAGTCCTCATCACTTCTTATCTTTACTGTTGCAATAGCCTCCTAATTAATCACCCTGTCTCAAGTCTCTTCCCTCTATAATTCATCCTCCACACTGCTGCCAGATATTTCTAAATCTGTTTCTAGCACATTTCTCCTCTACCAAATGTACTCCAATGGCTCCCTATTGCCAACCATATTACACATGAATGTCTCTACTTAGCTTTTAAAGATCTTCATTATCTGCTCCCAATGTACCTTTTTAATTTTATTGAATATTACTCCTCTTCAAGCATTATATGGTCCAGGCAAGCTGGTCTTCTTATTTACTAGCTTGTATATTATGTCTTCTTTAGGAAGAAAGTAGAAAAATACTAGACATAAAGAACACTAAACCATATCACACAAAAAATGAAATTAGCTACATAGTAACAGACAAGAAATTATTGGTTACTGATATATACTGATATAAATTTTTTCTACCTTTATTTTATAATGTGGTTAGAGGAGAAAGCACCTAATAAATACTACATTATAAGAAGAGAAAGAAAATCCATTCTGTGTAATTACAGCTTTAACACTTTATAATAAAAGCTCAAGCTGTTGACTCTAAAAATGATAAATGAATAAATATGAAGACAATGACTCATCATTGACAACTCTTAAGCAAAGCACCACCTTACTGACTCTCATCTAAGAATGTCTTTCATAATTATTCCAAAATCATAAAAGATTCCTTGAGAGTTGGAGTAACAGAAATAACTTTATTTCCTATGCTTCTGGTTACTATATCAGAGAAAGCATAAAACAAGGACAAATATGTTTACCACCATCAGGGTCCCCGTGAATTATGGTTGGCTCCCCCACATTCGTCTGCTTGTAGCTGACATTGTGCTGATTGAATCAAATCCTTGACCACTGCAGAACATGACAACCATAATTATCAGAAGAGTTTGGCAGAGGAATATGAAATGAATAAACAATGTTTATCTAGTTGTGTAGACCATGATGTGCAGATAGATGAACAACTTATAAAAAGTACAGCATGTGTTGTGCACATGTGTAAATCATAGCCAGATATGCAGAATTTAAAAGAAAGAGACAATAAAGATAATTCATCTTTGGGAAATGGCAAAGTTATTTTAGTGACCTCACACTTCTCTATGAAAAGAAAGGATATATTTTGAATATCAGTCTTCATTGTATTGCTAGTTGGCATGCTAGCCTACAGTCATTGATTAAAAGTGAGGATTCGCTGAAGGACAATGGAAAGAAACCTGGTAGGTATAAATAGGTTGCAACCCATTATAAACAGGAAATTACAATGGATAAACAGAGTAGAGGATATCATAATCCTGTCACCAAAGTCTGTCAGTCCTTATGATTCTCTCTGGCTACTAGGAATGGAATTCTGTATTCTCATAAGGTTTTAAATGCAGATGACTCAAAGGACATAAAGAACACATAATGTTCAGGTGATAACTGTACCCCTCATGGGAAATCTATTTACTTTTAGTTCAATAGGATATAGGTTTCTTAAGGTTAGCAAATTTTTTTGTTTTTTTCCTTTCTATCCTCAGGAGCTAGCACAATGCCTGACACATATGAAATGCTTGTTTGATATAACTAAATTATTTTTTCCATCAGTGAAGTGATGATATAAGTAGGAGACAACATATTTAACAATTTTCATTCAAAGTGTGATACATAAATAATTGTAAATTTGATCACAGCAGCTCTCCTGAGGACTGCTGCTGTGAATAACTTTAAGGGTCTAATCACATAGTACAATGAAATCTCTATTCAGCAATAAACTAAAGCATAACATTCAAGAAACTAAATCATAACATTAATAACAGCACAACACAACTTATTACTAAGGTGGCCACCTAGCCTTAAACAAAACATATCTCCCCAATTGATAAATGGTCAAAGGATATGAACAGGTAGTTTTCAGAGGAAGAAATTAAAGATATCTATGAGCATATGAAAAAATGCTCTATATCACTATTAATTAGAGAAATGTAAATAAAAGCAACTCTGAAGTACCACATCTCACCAGTCAGTTTGGTTAAGATGACAAAACAAGAAAATGACAAATGCTGAAGAGGATGTGGACAAATTGGAAAACTAATGCATTGTTGGTGGAGTTGTGAACTAATTCAACCATTCTGGAGAGCAATCTGGATCTATGCCGAAAGGGCTATAAGTAATTTCATACCTTTTGACCCAGCAATACTACTTCTAGGGTTGTATCCCAAAGAGATCATAGAAGCAGGAGGGAGACCCGCATGTACAAAAATCTTTATAGCAGCTCTTTTTGTGGTGGCAAAGAATTAAAAATTAAGGGGATACCCATCAATTGGGGAATGGCTAAACAAGTTATGGTATATGAATGTAATGGAATACTATTGTGCCATAAGAAACGAAGAGCAGATGGACTTCATATCTACCTGGAGAGGCTTATATGAACTGATACTGAGTGAGAAGAACAGAACCAGGATAAATTTGTACACAATTACAGGCACAATATATGTGTGATGACCAACTTTGATAGACTGGACTCTTCTCAGCAATGCAGGGTTATAAATCAAGTCCAAAAGACTCATGATGGAGAGAGATGTCTACATTCAGAGAACTAGAAAGAACAGAGTTTGAATGCAGATTGAAGCAAACTACCTGCTCTCTGTCTTTTTCTTATTTGGTTTCATTTCCTCTTTCCCATTGTTCATTCCATCTGATACAATCCTTCTTTATAACCTGACTAATGTCTAATGTGAAACTATTAGTGGATCTTATACTTCATTGTGTGCCGCCATGGGAGGGGTGAAGGGGAAGGAGTGGAGAAAATTTGAAACTCAAGGAATTGTGGAATTGAATCCTGTAAACTGAAAGTAAACAAATTTTTAAAAATGGAAAACAAACAAAAATAAAACATATCATACATTATATCTTCTAGTCATCTTTAAGGGGTAGCAGAAAATACAAATACCATTCACCCCTGTGTCACAGTAAGTTATAATCTCCTCAGTCAATACAGTGTATTCAAGTAAAGTCCTCTTTCATCTTCACTAGAGGCTGGTTTCTAATATCCTTAAGCCTTTCATCCTTAAGGAGTAGCAGAAAGCACCAACACTATCCCCTCCTAGGTCACAGCAAGTTACAAATCTCATCAGTCAATACAGAGTATCCAAAGTAAAGTCCTCTTTCATCTTTATTGGAAACTGGCTTCTAATCCCCATGGCTCCTCCTACATGGGCTGACTACTCCCAACTTTTGCCTGGATTCACACATAGGCAGTTCTCTACTCCTGTTCCATATTTTAGCTCATGGGGACTGGTCCATTCCAACCTCTTCATAGTTTCTGTTTCTAGGAAGACAAAACTTAACAGAGTTACAATAATATTTACACATATCACCAGCACTATCATCTCAAGACTTTCTGTCTGAGAAACCAATACAGAACAACAAACAGGCCTTCTGTCCAGAGGAATTAACACAGAGGAACAGACAGGGCTTCTGAGAAAGTAATACAGATCAACAGACAGAGCACCAACATCACAAATATTCTCTCTCTCATTTCTGCCTGCTCCCAGTTCTGCTCTTATCTGTTCCTTCCCAGTCTACCCTTTTTTCAAGCTCCTCCCACTTTTGGCTCCCATGTGACTACATTTAGCCTATTAAGGGGTAGGGGAAATCTTAAAATTCCCATAGGCACATTAGGGGCAACACAATGTATACTGTTTCTAATCATACTCTTGATACAATCAAAGGCAACGCTCAAAGGTACTTGATTAGCTAAAACTCAATCCAGAAAAAGAGAAAAATCCTATTTTGCTTGCCATTACAATATTATACCTACATATATAGATGCATCTCATGCATATGTGTGTATGTATTGTATATGTGTATATGTTTGTGTTTATATGTGTGTATATATATGTGTGTGTGTATATGTGTGTGTGTGTGTGTGTGTGTGTGTGTGTGTGTGTGTATAAACAGAGAGAAGAAGAAGAAAGAAGAAGGAGGAGGAGGAGGAGGAAGTAGAAGACGAAGAAAGTGAGCCAAGCATATAGCAAGAATAACAGAAAATAAATTGATAGCATAAGACTGCACTGGTCTTTGTGAAGACACAGTAGAAGGTTTCATCCACACTGGGTAGATCCTTCATGGAGGATTTTTGAAAGGACAGTCTCAAGAATTTCACAAGATGAGGAAATATGGATGGGTGTGCACCTGTATTTGTAGAGGGAAAACCCATACCAAGATCATGTACACATCCAAATATCAAAATAATGTATATAAAAAATCTGTAAACTACAAAGCACTATTCATAGATAATGATGATGCTAATTATATGCTTTTGTTTTGTATCAAATAATAAATTCCTTGGGAGTAAAGAAGACTGGAAGTAACATGGTAGAATATAAAAGTTTTTGAAGGAAATGTCAAAAGACCCAGATGCTATTCCTGGATATTCCTGTAATTAGTTGTGCAGTCTTGGGTACATAAGTTTATCTTTCATTGTTTCATTCCTCTCCTGGTTACACTCTTGACTTTTTTATTCTGCCTCCCCCAAGAGACCTTTGTCTCCAGCCACACCCACCTCCCTTCAGTTTCCTGTTATGTGTCATCTTCCCACGTTAGAATGTAAGCTCTTGAGAGCTGGACTTTTTTGTTATCTGTTTGCATTCCCAACACTTAACATGGTACTTGGCATGTGGTAAACTCTTCATTAACACTTCTCGATTTATTACTGAACTTAGTTTCCTGTTCTGTAAAATAAAGTCAATAGACCAAATTCTATTTAAGGTTGCTTCTATATTTCACTTTTGCTAATTGTGTAGCTTGGTGCATTTTATAAAATAGGTACTGAATAAATGGTTCTTGGTGAATTTGAAGTTTTATGCTACAGTTCTCAAGATTACTACTTTGCACAGCATGAGCCTGGTTAAGGACCAGCCTAAGGGGCAGCAACCTGTTCTGGAGACTTAGTGTTTGCAAAGTTTAATTTTATGGCCTATTCAAATGAGAGTATTCTGGTGTAATGGTTGCTGTAAACACATTATGTCACATATTTGTCAATCACCATTTTCTTCCCCTCAACCCCCCCAAAATAACCCCAGCAACATGAACTCATATATAATCTGCTGTCCCTAAAAATCTATTGCTATGGTTTAGTCAGGATAATTTTTCTGTCCTAAGAAAAAGAGCAAATAATTGGATTTTCTTGGATAGTTGATTCTGCCTGATATCTAAAAAGTGCTGCAAAACAAATGATGCTCCAGGAACCAATGCCACATGTTCCTTTAGTGGGGAGATTAGGTCAGGAGGCTGGAACCCAATGGGGATCAGCTGAGTTCTTCCATGTAGCATTTTACTGGGATAAAGATAACCCTTCATGTACACATGGCTATGTCTCTAAGTGTAAATAGGAAATGTACATTGTGAGTAATTCCTGACTATTAATCTGAACTTTGGAGGTTCATGCTTTATTACCTTCTCCTGGACTTCAGATGCAGAGACTTTGTTAATTAATTATTTTGCTTCTGATCATATCCAAATGAAGGGAAAAGACAATAGAGGCTTTAAAGTCAGGAAGGGCCATGATTTTATGTGAAGAAAGCTCTCGTGCCCATTTTTATCCCTTTACTCTCATTCTTTTTCCAAACCTAGTAGCTGACAAGAGAATGGGTTCACAGTTGTAGTCTGAGGGAGCCACCCAGTGACAACAAAACAAGATTAAAATCTTGTTTATAACTTGTTTTAAGATACTCCCAGTCAGATTTAGGGGAAATAAAAGTGAAATGTTAAAATGTGAAATCAAAGTTAACAAGGTAGGGAACTTCCCATATGAACCAGACATCAAAATGTTTGTGAAGATGGAAGTGGGTATGTGCCTTCCTGTCTACCCCCCTCCTTTTTATCCATTTTCTCACCTCAGGGGATTTGGAAAAAGCTTCACTTCTCTTTCCCATTCTGTTTTTAATTATTTTTTTCCTGTTTCTGCTTAATGAATTGCTTAGGGCAATTAAACTTTGATTGGGAAATCCTCTGTTGATTTCTGACAATCTTTTTTTTCAAGGTCTTAAAAATCCTACATTAAAGAGTTGAATGTAATCTGAAACAGGGGAATGTGACAAATCAGAGTGAATTGCCACAGGAACTCAAGTTGTGTTCTCTTCCTTTCAAAATGACTTTGTATTTAATTCTCTGTAGAGATTTTATATTCCACCCCCTTCAATAGAATGTTAGTGTTTTGAGGGCTGAGATTGTTTTCTTTGGAAGCCTAGCACAGAGCTTCACATATATAGGTGGAGGTATAACAACTAGACCTGTGATTTTATTGTTGTGGAGAATGAGGAAACCCCATTTACTGGTGCAGTCAGCACCTTCTTTCCAATTTGTTTTCTTAGAGAGCTGCCAGGAAAAGAGGTATCAAACACACTGACCACAGTAATCATGTGACTTGCAATTAGTACACTGGAACCAGATCATATGGAATTGGGAAATATTTTAACAAAATAAACAAAAATACACTAAAACATGGATAATATTAATATGTAGTTTACAGATAAGGAACTGAGACAAACAGGGTTAGCTGTATTGCCCAGGGTCACACAGTTAGTAAATGTCTGAAGCCCTATTTGAATTCAGGAAGATGACTCTTCCTGATTTCAGGACTGGAGCTCTATCCAACTATGGCAGCTAGCTGCCCAAAATCAATTCATTTCCTTTGATGGGCCTTTACTTTTTTCAACTTTCAAATTAGAGGCTTAGCTAGATGATCTTTAAGGTTATTTCAGGCTATAAATCCACTGATCTCAAATGAAGCATTGACCAACTTCTTGGGTAAAGTCCATAAATCTTTTACAACCATGTAAGTTCAGAAGACAAAAATTTATCTAGTTTTTTACAGTTTACTTAATCACCAAATGCTAAATGTTATTATGCTTTTCCTTTTCCCTTTCATTTTTTAAAGCAAAATGCAGTTTATCATTTGATTTTGTTTTGCCTTTTATGGCAAGAAAATTATTTGATTATTTTCTTTAGACTGTTTCCATGTCATCATATCCCTGTAGTAAACAAACAAACCAAAAAAACAAAACAAAACAAAACAAAAAAAAAACTTCCATGACTTCTGATCTACCAAATAAGGCCTAAATTCCTCTGCCTTGATTTATGGTCTATATACCAGCTCCCATCTCTCCCTATTCCCCATACTTTTATCTATAAAACACTTTTTCATCACTTATTTGCATACAACTTCTCCTTAATTTAACCTCTTTGTACTTTTTTTTTTTTTTACTTTTTGGAGGGGAGAAGGCAGGTCAATTGGGGTTAAGTGACTTGCCTAAGGTCACATGGCTAGTAAGTGTTAAGTGTCTGAGGCTGGATTTAAACTCAGGTCCTCCTGACTCCAGGGCAGGTGCTCTATTTACTGCACCACCTAGCCTCCCCATCCTCTTAGTACTTCAAAGATCTATGATTTTGTCCCATTAAAGCTCTACTCTGATGTATTATTATGCTGTGGAGGTGATTATATACTTTTGGAGGCTACTTGCCTAGGGTGTCTTTAGTTAAAAATTATATGTTGACTCTCAGAGAATCAAACTAGTGAAATTCAGAAAGGTACATTACCAAAAACTTTATGACTATCTCCTCTACTCAAGGTACTTCAGCAAATCCAATTCAACAGTTCACTAAGTATTGGCTATAGGAAGCATATAAATAACTATGTGTTGTCCCACACGTTACAGAAACAAAATCAGATTTTTTTTTGTCTTTAATCATAAATGAGCATTTATTAAGCTCTCATTATATACTTGTACAAAACAATGGGGATTCAAAGGTGAAAGTGGATTTTACATTCCATGAGGGGAAATAATATGTATATGTGTGCAATATACAAAGTAATTACAAGCAATTATCATAATGAAGAAGGCTTGAAGAGCCAGAAGAGAAAGAGTCTGTAAAGACCTCCTGTTGGAGGAAGCATTTGAGATAAATGTGAAATAATTTTAAGAGATGAGGAGAGAATACATTCTAGGAATGAAAGACAGACTATGGAAATACCTGGAGAAGGAGAATGAAGTGTCATATGTGAAGAATAAGAAGAAGGCTAGTGAAATTGGACCATGGAATGCAAGGTAAATTAAGGCCAGATCATGTTTTGATACCAAACAGAAAAGCTTATATTTGCTCCTAGATTTCAAGTGTTAATTTGTTCATAAAGACTTTCTTTGTCACCATTGTACCAAAGCTCTTTGTCCCTGATTACCATGTTTTGCTTGTTTCTTTTGTATATATTCAGTAGATAATATGTATGTGCCTGTTGACTACCTTGATAGAATATAATCCACTTAAGAGCAAAGACAATTTGATCTTTGTATCCCAGAAGTCTAGTATAATACCCAGCACATATTAGGTACTTAATAAATGCTCTTGATTAATAGTAGAGGAAATAGGGTGCCCCTGAAACTCCTTGATCAGAGAAATGATAGAGTCCAATAAGTGCTAGGAATATCCCTTTTTGGAGCAAGAAGAGACTGGAAGTAGGGAGACCAGTCAGGAGCTTTAAAAGTCTACATCTTAATTGATGAGGGCCTGAACTAGTTCTGGTAATCATGTGAGTGAAGATACTGGGATGGAGAGAAAAAACATTTTAGAGGTTGAATGAACAGTGATGCACAGTTTATATAGTGTATGTATTTTATATGTAGGGTGAAGGAGAGTGAGGAATTGAGGACTACCTGGGTCTGGAATGATGGCAGGGTCTATGACCAAAATAAGGAAATTTGGAACAGGTCTGTGGGGTCGGAGCGACATTGTTTTGGAAACGTGGAATTTGCCATCCTCAGTGACATCCACCATGAAATTTCAAACATGTATTCAATGATATTAAACTGGTGCTCAAAAGAGAAATTAGGTAAAGACAGAAGATAAAAGAAGGTCCAGGATATTATATCAAAGTACATGTACAGTAAGGGGAGGGGATATAGATGATAGTTCAGTGAAGGAAACTGTAGATAGATGATAGAGAGATTAAAATCCTCTCCCCAAGGCCTCCCTTTATAGAAGGTTCAGACTTTTCCATGAAATTACATTTGCTATTAACTGCTCTGCTTGGTTTGGTCTCCAAGAACATTATGCCCTCATGCCAGGCACCCCCCTTCCCAGTTTTTCAGTTTTCTTTTGTGTTTTGATTTGCCTTATCAGATTATAATCTCCCTGAGGGAAGAGACTTTTTTATTTCTTATTTGTATCTCCACTTCTTAGCAGAGTGCCTGTTACATAGAATGGGCTTAATAAATGTTCATTGACTATTAGATTGA
Organism: Gymnobelideus leadbeateri; assembly: GCA_011680675.1. NCBI lineage: Eukaryota > Metazoa > Chordata > Mammalia > Diprotodontia > Petauridae > Gymnobelideus > Gymnobelideus leadbeateri. Next base: position 116,200 of record WOXC01004425.1, read on the forward strand.
CTATTGGATAGACTATTATTTATTTTCTATATTTCACAAACAATGCTAATTACTGGATACAAAATTACAAGCAAGAAAAACAGTCATTTCCATCAAAGAGCTTACATTCTAAGGAGGGAAAACAAAATGATTTTTTTTATTTGACTTTTTAATTTTTTTCAATTAACAAAAACCTCAATTTTTTTCTATCAAAAAGAAAATACTCGGGGCGGCTAGGTGGCGCAGTGAATAGAGCGCCGGCCCTGGAATCAGAAGGTCCTGAGTTCGGAGCCGGCCTCCGACACTTAATCCACACAAACAAAAACCTAGCCGTGTGACCTTGGGCAAGTTACTTAACCCCGATTGCCCTAAAGGGGCGGCTAGGTGGCGCAGTGAGTAAGAGCGCCGGCCTCGGAGTTGGGATGACCCGAGATCAGATCCGGCCTCAGAAAATGAGCACCCACGCATAAATCAAATGACTAGCCGTGTAACCTTGAGCAAGTTACTTAACCCCAATTGCTTAAAAAAAAAAAAAAGAAAATACTCATAGCAAATATTGAGCCAATCAAGTCTAATAGTCTAATTCATGCACTGTATTGTCCAAAAATATCTATCTCAATCTGTGCCCCGAATTTTTCACCTCTCAGTAAGGAGTTTGATAGCATGATTCATCATAAGGCCTCCAGAATTGTGTTTGGCAAATATGTTGATTAGAATTCTTAAATCTTCCAGAGTTGTTTATCTTTACAATGTTCTTTTTATTTTATATATTGTTCTCCTTGTTATACTCAATTCACTCTGCATCACTTCATACAAGTCTTCCAAGGATTCTCTCAAACCATCACCTTTGTCATTTCTTACAGTATGATACTATTCTCTTGAACACAATACATACATACACACATACACACATATGCTGTCAGCTCCCAGAGCACTGCTCTGGCTATTCACTGCCGGGATGCTGGTCTGTCCTCAGCGGGAGGTTAGCCTTTGAGGTTTTTGTGGGTGCTGGAGATCCAGAAGTTTACATGATTTTGAAGTGATGTGGGCTGGAGCGCTGTGGAAGTGCTGTTTCTACTCTGCCATCTTGGTTCTGCCCCCCTGTGGAAAACATTTAAAAAAAAAAAAAATATATATATATATATATATATATATAATCAAAGTTTTTATTTTATCTCTGTTATCCTCTTTATGTTTTCTTTTCTTTCTTTTTCTTTTCTTTTTTTTTTCTTTTGGTTGTAAACTATTCCCCTATCTGTGAATTAGAAGGGCAATTTGTTCTCTGTTCCACTAATTTGTTTATGATATTATGACTTCTACATAAATCATATCCCAATTTCGATTTCATCTTAGCATATAGAGCAAGTTATTGGTCTATACCTAGTTTCTACCATACTAATTTTTCTTGAAGTTTTTGTCAAATAATAAGTTTTATCTTAGCAGCTGTGGTCTTTGAATTTACCAAATACTAGGTAGTTATGTGCATTTGCTTCTATGAATTGTGTATCTGTTCTGTTCTAATATTGAACCTCTCTTAATTAGTACCAAATAATTATAACAATTAATTTTTATAATACTATTAAAGGTGCTACTATGAGATACACTTCATGTTTTTTTTTCACTTTGGGGAAGACAGATAAAGACATGCTAGAAAGGTAGAGGGAAGGGATGTTGAGGTGCCAATCTTTTGAGGAGACTAAGACATGGGTTCTAGTGTACATACATATAGAGGAGCTGACTTTGGTGAGGAGAAGGGTCACCTCATCTGCTAAAACCTCATTGTCTCATAAACATTCCCTTGCCAGTATTTTTGCTCATTTTATTTTCTTTACCTGAAGTTGCCTCTCCTATTCTTCACCTATTCACTCTTATAAACCCAGTTTATGTGCTTCTTCCTCCATGAAGTTCTCCTTGACTAAACTATTCCATAGTGATTTCTCCTCTGTCTGTTCTCTTTCCTCCTTCCATATAACATAACACAATTTTATACTGACCTGTATTTGTTCTTTGTGTATTGCATGTGTGCTAGTGTTCCCTCTGCATATGGTTTATAAGCAACTGGAGTGTAACATTTTTCTTCTATATATATGTCAGTAGCCACTATGCTGTTGAATAGATATTGCTCAATAAGAGAGTGGGAAAAGCATTTGTATAGTGCCTGCTATGTGTTATAATGGCCCATAGGAAATAACAAAACTCTCCAGTGTCTTTGGCAGGAAAACCTCAAATAGTCATAAAGAGTAGAACATGACTGAAAAACAACAAAAGAACAACATGTGCCATAAACTGTGCTAAGCACTTTTATAAATATTATCTAATTTCATCCTCACAGCAATCCCAGCTTACTATTACATAGGGGCTTATGTAGGTATTGTTATCCCTATTTTGTAGACAAGGAGACTGAGGCAGAGATCAGTTGATTTGTCCAGCATCACACAGCTAGCGAATGTTTGTGGCCAGGTTTGAACTCAAGCTCTGCCTCCAGGCCCAGTGCATTATCCATTGGCCCACCATTTGCTTCTAAGTAAACAATAATGCCTGATGATTGATTGATTAAAAAATAATTTAAAATAATAAAAAAAACATATTTCCTAAGACTACATGAAAATTGCAATACATACATGCTAAAATCAGCAAAGAAACTGTGCTTCTTATAGCACGCAGGTTTTGCTTTTTTTGTTCTTTCCATCAGAACATACTAAATCCTCTAATATTGCTGCAAACCATAACCATATATAAAGATCCCTATGTAGAAATCTATATAATCCTGCAATCACTTCACTGTCTACATATGCTAGTACAGTGCAACACACAGGGTAGGCCTAACTGAGGGTTGTCAAAGCAGATAATTTTCTGTCTGCAGCAAAATCATACATACTTTTCTTTTTCTGTAATTGAACTGTTGACTAAATCCTTAAAACTTTATTTGCCCTAAAATATGAATTTGGAAAGAACTTTCATGTAAGCCATGGTCCTATATAATCCTGCATTTCAAATTCTGAAAATTCCCTGTGCTAAACAGTGGAATGATTAATAATAATGGGGTTGGGGATGGGCACAATTGTTTTTGCCCTGCAGATGTTTTGGAAAGCTCAACAAAATATAGGTAGAATGGTCTTTCATTTCAGAGAGAATTCTAAATGTACCAATGAGTGGGTACTTGGGAAAGGAGAGGGCAAATAAAGAAAAACATAGGGAAAAATGCAAGGAGCATTGTGAATATGTTTACCCTTATTTTTGAAAAGCCAAATCAATATCCAACAGCATCATCTGAAATACTTCAGTACACAAAATAACTTCACAAAATTCTGAAGTTACTTAAAGTTTTTGTTATTCATGTGCTCAAATTTAATGTGGGTTTCATTAATCTGCACAAAGATAAGGGAGGGCCTACTTCAGATTGCAGACATTGAATATACACTCATGTATTACCCAGTTCAGGAGAGTTACAGGAAGAGATTTAACACATAATTTCAAAGCATGAAATAAACTCCATCTCTGTGCCATGGTAGCACTATCATATATTGGCAAAGAAAATCAATTCAACACTCTGTACTTGTTTTGAGCCACTGTGAGTAAACATTTACTCTAGTAAATTAGAGTAATCATCGACCAAAATGTCTCTGAGCGATTTGGGAGCCAAAGCTCAACCATACTATAATGGAACCCAGAATGCTTAAGCAATTTAATGACAGATCAAGGGTCCTATAACAGCGGTAAAGGAAATCTCATTTCTCTACTCATTTTCAACAGGTAGGTTTAAAGCTGAGTATAAATCAATATTGTTGTCAAGCCACCATTGCTGTGTTCTTTGAAAACTTCGTTGTAAAGTGACAGAGGATAAAGGGAGTATTACAATGCATTTTTACTGATCTCCCTCTTTTCTAGGTTCAGGTAACAAGAGGTAAATGTCTCATTACAGACTGAAGAAGACTCCTGGGAAATCATTGTGTAAAGTAACTTGAAGGAATAGCCAAAAAAAAAAAAAATCAGGAAATCATAGTGAAAAATGTCATGAATGCATTTAAAGGAAATGTTTCCCAGTTTACCCAAGAACAAGATATTTATATATAATAGGTATTTACTATGTACAGGGTACTCATTAAATAACTATTATATAATGCCTGCAGGTGCTCTTCCCAAAAGAACAAAAATTTTGATCATTGAAACCTAGAAAGATATCTTGTCAATTACAGGCTAGATTTTTTTTTTTTAATGGACAATTCTCTGATTACCCAACAATAGGTCCCAGGCCAAGCCCAAGTCTGTCCTCAGTGAATGTACATAGAAATTGTTTCTGTTCTGGCCAGATAACCTAAGGGTCTTCTCCTCCTAGCCTTTTTTCTGTTGTGTTGTTGTTTTTATTTTTGTTTTTGACTAGGTAAAAAAGGCCATTCTTCGCTGCATTTTCACCTAGCCTTAATCACTAAATGCCTTTTGCCTTAGACAAACTGAGAGCTGGGAAAGACCTTAGGGATCTTTCAGGGAGATATAGTTGTCCTGATCTATATTGAGCTGTATCTTGCCACTGGATCCAGATGGCTCTGGAAGAGAGAATGAGGCTGGTGACTTTGTCCAGCCTTCCCTCACCTATGTCCAATTCACTTGCAAGCCATGACTTCTTCTTTCTGATGTCATGGTTACTCTTTGAGAAGGAAAGACAAATAGTAAGTAAAAATAGTAAGAAAATTGTAGGGAAGAAAGTGTAGGAAAACATTTTGATTATCTTTAGGAGAAAGAAAAATATTCATATATTCTTTTCACAAAGAATATGGCAAAGAATGTCCATATTGAAAGGGCAATATATGCAAGGGGTATATGCTAATAAGGGGTATAAGCTAATATGCGCATTTTCTCCCAAGTCTAAATTTTCATTTTTTGTTTTGAATTGTCAGTTCCAAGAGCTCTGCTATGAACATGACTCCTTGTAATATGTGCAAGTGAATTAGGCTTTCAGGGTTATATAAATTTGGAGTTAAAATTTTGAAAAGTAATATTAATCTTCTAATGAAGTATTCCTGGAATTTTCATGAAATTTGTAATTAGGTCTGTTCACTAGTGCCCTATAAACACCATAAACATTATTCACAAATGTGGAATGATATCTGATATTTTGTTTTTACTAGCTATTGGAGTAAGACAAAGTAATAAAAGTCTTTGTCCCTATAGACAGAACAGGTAAATTGAAACAGTTTTCTAACTATGGAATTCTGTTGTATGATAAAATTGTGAATAATTTCTATGATATTAGCAAAGGAATATGTAAACACATTAAAAGTTTGCTAAAAGTACGTCAAACTATAAAATGTCCAAATATTCATGATTTTGTTTCATCTTGGGTCTCTTAATTGAGCAAATGCAAAATTTACCACCCTGGGAATAAAAAAAAACAGAAGTGCTTAACGATGTTAGCATCTTTTATAAGTATGTCATGTGGTGTGGATATGCTCCTAGTGTTGTGATAACTCTTGAATTCTCAAGCATCTTCTCTAGCCAAGTTTTGATTGCCTTGTTATTGAGAATTTCCCTGAGAATTCCTTAGACTATTTATCTTTACTCATCAACACAAATATTGTCATTAAGGACTATAGATTATTACACACATAAATGTTTAACACACGAAGACCAGCAATTGGATTGAAATTTCTTCCTACAGTAATGTGACAAAATGCCTTATTTGCATGACTTCAGTCGGTTAAAGGACTTTATTCTATGGAATATGATATGTTTTTATTGAAAAAGATGAAAAAGAAAATATAAATTACTATGGATCTCATATACTCAGTTCCATCTCTATAAATATTTATGAGACCAACCTAATCATGTATCTTTGGTATCCTTGAAGGTTTGAGAAAGGAATAGGCAGCCACTTGACAGAAACATTTTAAAGCAGACCACAATTTCACAGTTACACAATTGGCTAAGAGGTGAAGAGATTACAACATCTCACTGCTCTTGTTTGTTATCTCTTTAAAAAAATGTTACAGAAAAACGCCAGGTTACAGTTTCTTCTGAGAAGTTCCCTCCAATGCATATGTCCATATTTAACAACTTAAAAATGTAATAATAGAGAGAACCTTGATGTTACTCAGATTATTAATATCAAGTGAGGGATTAAAGATGGAGTCAAATATTTGTTGAAGATATTAGCCACTGTCAATAGAAAAAGTTAATCATGGATCCCAAGATGAAGATAGGTCTTCCCAATGAGCATGACATTGTTTATTACTGTGAGTAATCTTTGAAAGGTTTTCAATTATTTATTTTTTCCTTTTCTTTTATTGTGTCAAAGTTCAACTAAGATGCTATGTTAAGGGGGAACTGTGGGAGGCTTAAGGTGAAATAGGAAGGTTTGAAATGGCTGCTGTGAATGGAATAGAGAATCAATTTGAGAACAATGTAAAGAATATTTTGATATTGTAATACCATAACTGAGATCTGATAGCATAAATGTGTCTTGTACTCAGTTAACATGGCTTTACAACTTTTTCCAACTATGGCAAATAGCATATGAAGAGGAGTGAAGGTTTCAGATCCTGGGGGTATGCTGGGGCTATTACATGATAAGAGAAAGGCCAAAGGAACAAGAGAATTGTATATAGAAGATAATATATTGTAATGGAAATGCAGATTTGAAGATCTTCCCTGCCCCTAGGCCCTTTGATTGGCTTAAGAGACTTTGATTGACTTAAGTGACTCTGAGAACCTTCTTTAATTTGAAAGTATACTCTGCCCCCTAATAGGCTGAATGTGGTCACATGGAGCCTGTGGTAGGAGGCTTGGTTTTCAGGAATGACCACACCTTGATGCTGTGTGATTGGGCAGTGGGTCAAGAGGATGGTTACATTCTGTGAGCCAGGAGAAGACTATATAATCCCTGATTTGAGGCTTTGCTTTGGGGCTCACTTTGAAAAGTGTAGTGTGATTTGAACAGATGAGAAGCCATTTTTGAGAGCCCCCCCGGCTTTGAAAACCCAGATGTTGATGCTTCCCTCTCTGGTAACTGTGATTTTGATATTGATAATGGTTGGACAGTTTGGAAGCCTGTCTGTTTCATCTCTCTGTATACTCTGAAGTTTGGGGTGCTGACCTTTTCCCGCTGAACTAAGTAATATGTTTGTTTGATTAAAGTAAGTTTGTTAACCCAGATCTAAGAACCTATGTTGGCAGTCACCCTGGGGATATTGGGCTGCTTGCTGCTACATATATAGATAAGCAGTTGAATTGGTTCATCAAGGCCTTAAGACTGGAGGAGGAAAGTGTGGCCATGGTGGCCTGGGAAAATACTGAAGGTTAGAAAGGACTAGCAGTCATGATATATGCTTAGTATATACTTAGCTCAAGAATATGCTTAGTAGGGGCAACTAGGTGACACAGTGAATAGAGTACTAGCCCTGGAGGCAGAAAGACCTGAGTTCAAATCTGACCTTAGACAATTGACACACTTACTAGCTTCATGACCTTAGGCAAGTCACTTAACCCCGGTTGCCTTGCTTTCTCTCATCCAAAAAAAAAAAAAAAAAAGAATATGCTTAATTGTCTTGCATAATCTGTGGAATGATAAAATATGATGACATAAAGGAATTTGAGTTGATGAAGATGGGAGTTGAACATTGTGGGTGGTGGAAAGATCATGGACAAAAATATCTCTATTTGAGGTTAAGTGGATAATTCAATTACAGAACTTATGTAGATTCTTTCTAGACATTCCCTACTACAAAAAGTGCTGCTATAAATATTTTTCCACATATGGGACCTTTGCCTACATCTTTGGTCATTTTAGAATATGTTTGATAATGGTCTAGCTGTGTCAAAGAGATTTGTACTAATAAAGTTATGAGTAACACAGATGATTTGTAGTGGAAAGATTAATGGATTTGGATTCTGATGGTGTTGGTTTGAATCCTGTTTTTTCTTTTATTGCTTTTGTGACATTAGGCAAGTCATTCCACCTTTATACATTTCATTTTCATCTTTTATAAAATAAATAGGTTAGATTAGTTGATCTCTAAGGCCATCCCTTACTCTGAATTCTATACACTGATTACCCACAGGGTGTAGCTTATGGACCACTGGGAAGCTTTTCGAAGTAAAGAAACTGAAGATGTCTTCCCTACTAGATTAAGTTTAAAAAAAAAAATAACTTTAATTTGATTCGCTTTGTCCTAGGCTAAATGCAAATATACCCTTCTAAAAATAGCACATAATGCCTTATAAATTTTCATTTTAAAATGAATGATTTTTTTCCAGATTTTTTCCTCAGGGAAGGTTTGATTTGGAAGGGGTAAACATCATGCCTTGAGGCAGCCAGTGGGGTAGAGGAAGTAAGTGCTGAAAGTTACTTGGGGTAAAATGTAAGGTGGGGGAAAGAGCAGAAATATACTGTGCGGAAGGGGGCTCAAAGTATTCTACTTTACCATTTTGTCTAGAGCACTTTGATTAGCAAGTTCTTTGGCATCTACTAATTCAGATCTTAATGTTTTTGGTTTTTTTTTTTTTACGTTTTAAATTTTGAAGGAGAGGAGGAGAAATTCAGTATTTCCTTCTTAGCACAAGTACTATTGATAAAAGTGTCATGAAGAAATGTTTTTTAATAAATACAAAGCAGTTCTAAGAACTTACAACAGAAACTTCCAAAATAGTATCTAATATTGCAAAACCTCAGAAGAAAGCTTTACTCTTTCTTAAACGTATTGGGTCATTGAGTCAAATTATGTTCTGGTAATAACAGATATTATTATCTGTTAATAATAACAGATCTGATAATGTTAACTATTTGTTATAGCACAGATAGTGATAGGTAAGAGCTAGCCTGTGGAGAGCTATTCATGCCAGGCTAAGGAGGTTGTATTTTATCCTATGGAGAGAAGGGAACAGGTGATTTTTTTTTTTGAGCAGGAGTGACATAGGCAGATGGGTTCAGTGAAATTATCTAATAACCATGTGTAGAACTGAGTTGAGAGAAGAGAGGAAAAGATAGAGGCAGAAAGACAATTTAGCAGGCTATTACAAAGGCAATCAGTAAAAAAGGACTTGTGGGAGGGGGGTTAAGTATAACATTTATGCATGAGTGACAGAGATATTGTAGAGAAGGATGCAAAAGAATTAACAAACTATTGGATATGCAGTATGAGGGAAGATGATGACCAAGTGATGACTCCTAAGTTTTATGCCTGGATGATAGGAAGGGTGACAGTGACATTGAAACTTTAGAGAGGTTGGAAAAAGAAGGGGACTGCTATAGGAAAACAGATGGTGAATTCAGTTTTCAACATCTTTAGTGTGATATTCTGATGGAATATCCAAAGGCATATACACCCAAAGCAATTGAAAATAGAAGACAGGAGTTCAGATAAGCGATAAGAGCAATAAATGACATTTATATAGCATTTTACAATTTCCACAATACTTCTATATGCATTATTTAGTTTATGTCTTGTAAAAGCTAACTTTTAGATAGAACTTTAAGGTTTGCAAAATTCTCTCCATATATTATGTCATTTTATTCTCAGAGCAACACTGGGAGGAAGGTGGTGTTATTATTGCCATTTTATAGATGAGGGAACTGAGGCGGAGAGATAGGTAGTGCCTGACCTTGGGTCACATGGCTAATAAGTGTCAGAGGCAGTATTTGAGCACAGGCCTTCCTGGTTCCACATTTAGCACTCTTATCTCCTGGGCCACCGAGCTCCCTCATCACAACACTGTGAGTGGCAGCTTTAACATAGTCAGTGGGAGGTGGCCTTTGAATATAGAAATGCTGAACTCGAATATTACTTTTTCCACTGACTATGTGACCCTGGGCCAGTCGATTAACTTCGCAGTGCCCCAAACATTGCTCTAAGACTAGTAGTTGTAAAGACGGTGCTGACCCACCTTGAGAGGATGTTTTTTCATCGAGGATTTCTCTATGAAATGAAATTGAAGCTTTTGCCCCTATCCCAACCTCACAATGGCATAGGTATTATGGCTTTATTTATCCTCATTTTATAGAGGAAGTAACTGAAACTCAGAGAAATAAAGAGATTATCCACCTAGTAAATGTTGGAAGTATTTGAACCCAGGCATGTGTTAATCTTTTGAACAAACTATGCTATATATCAACTTTGGGGCTTGAGATGAATTGAGGAGTCAGCAGCCTGGAAGTAATAATTGCTGTCATGGGGACTCAGATTTGTGGCTTCAATGAATGACTGAAAGGTCTTTTCTCTCACCTCTTTGATGCAAGGTTTGGGGATCCAAAGTAAGGGAGCCCTTATGTCATTTGCCTGCTTTGACTTCTTTCTTTTTCTTTCAGATGCCTTGGCAATAAACTTTGAGCAAACTCTCCTCTACTGCTCTATTTCCCAGATCTCTCTTTTGTTTTTCTTATGGAGGAGTGGAGGAGAGAGAAGAGTGAGGGGTTTTGTTTTGTGTTGTTTTTCCTTTCTCTCTGCAAATAAAGTACAAAGCCTTTGAGGTTTATTTCTTCCTTTCATAAGATATTTCTCTGCGGCTTGGGCTAGATGTATACGTGTGTGTGTGTGTGTGTGTAATATATATGTATATAATATGTATAATATAGATGTGTGTACATGTATGTACATAGACACATGTATGTATGTGTGTATATGTATATACATGTGTGTGTATCACACCATCCTTCCCATCTGTTTCCTTAAACAAGATATTCTTTTCTTTTCGAGGGAGGAAAGCAAGGCAATTGGGGTTAAATGACTTCCCCAACGTCCCACTTACTAGCATAAGTGTGTCAAGTGTCTGAGGCTGAATTTGAATTGAGTCCTGACTTCAGGACCAGTTCTCTATTCACTGAGCCGCCTAGTAGACAAGAGATTCTGCTTTGACTTGCATGACTAGAGAAATAAATAGACTATAAGACAAGATTTGGGAGTCAAGAAAGCCTGAATTCAAAAATTACCTCTGACACTTCCTACTTGTGTGACCATTGTCAGATCACCAACTTTCTAAGCTTCATTTTTCTCTTCTGTAAATTGGAAATAAGGATACCTATAGTATCTGCATCACTCACTTGTTTTGAGCCTCAAATGAGATAATATATATACAGTGTTGTGTAATGTATTGTTTAGTATTCTTTCAGTTGATTGGGTTTCTAAGTTTTGAAGAAGGTGTATTTAGATGCTATTTGAAAAATAAAAGAAGATAGTTTTGTAGAGAAAACATAAGAAATTGAGGCCTTTGTTTTAGCTGGTTATTTAAATCAAATTGCATTGGGGACCTTCTTCCCATTTCCAAAAATAGACTTCTTTATAACGTTGAAAGGTTTAAAGGGGTCACATCCCTTAAAAATCACAAGAAAATCAAGGCTATAGAAGGCTATGAATCTAGAGCTAGAAGGAACCATAGAGGTTCTCTAGTCCAATTCCCTCATTTTATAGGTGAGAAATCTGAAGCCTAGCAGGTTTGTGTCTAAAGTCACACATGGAGTAAGAGGCAGAGCCAAAATTTAAACTGATGGCCTCTGGATCCAATTTCAGTCCTCTTTTTGTTGTACCATACTGTCCCCAAACCCTCCCAACCCCCCCAAAAATGAGGCTGTAATTTTAAAAAATACTTTCATAGTGAAAGAACTATTCATTTTATGAAAAGGTTAAAAAAAAAGAGAACTTTTTATTTTCAGGGATAAAATAAATCAGACTAGTGTTCACTACTAAGGCTCAAGATCATGAATCTACTAATAAAATGCATATTAAAGCAAGTATCTTATCTCCTCCTCTCAGTACCTAGTGTGGTGACTTAAAATAGTAACTAACATGTATTTGGTTCTTCACAGTTTGCCGAGTGCTACAGATGTCAAACACAGGACTCCTCCCAATCATGCCAGACTAAAATGTATTTGGGAAATATTAAAATAAATAAAAATAAAATACAATTTAAATAACATTAATTTGTGGCTTTCTGCATCAATATGTGCCTTCAATTATCCATTTCTTTTTGAATTTGACACCTCATTACCCACATATTATCTTATTTGAACCATTTAACATAAGTTTTATATCTGTGGTTATTCCATACAGAGAACAGTACTTTAGTGTTAGTTTTAGACAGTTTGAGTAGCTTCCTTGCCAGCCTCATACCTACCAGAGATCAGAGTTTGAATCCAGGTCTTCCTGATTCCTGGTTCTGTATTTTATACACTGCCTCTCAAAATCATACTTAATAGGTCTATAAGAGACATTTATTAATTGATTATTCATTTAATTTAATTGGAAGATGGTTTAAATCACTGTTGAGGAAAGCTCAATATTTTTGCTAGAAAAATGCATTCTTGTTCTGTGAATCTGAATACAAACAATTCACAAAGGTGAAAATTTTATTTTTGAAGTGAGTACTGCTATACATGTTAAAGCTGTGCCTCTCACTCATGATTAATTTTGCAGAAAATTGGATAGCTACTTAATTATTTTATTTACCAAAATAAATTCAAGCAAATGCTCAGAAAAATAATATAGAAATTGAACCATTTCCAATTCAGCAGCTTAAGGGATATTAGAGAGATGTTATAACATATTGAATTGGAAGGTAAGAAATGATTAAAAAATACATAAATGGTTTTATTTCTCTCAAATAATACAGTCATTTGTTCATGATATCTTTCTTCAACAAAAGGGTTGGATCATTATTTTTCAAAAATATGTGTGAATTTTAACTCTGCTAAATATGTAAAATATGTTCCTTTGAAAAAGAACAATCCAAGCCAAGAAGAATATGAAAAAATAAATTATCATACGATGAAGCTAACTTAGACTGTTCATCCTCTTCTAATCTATTCATAGACAGAAAAAAAAGGCCAGCCCCTCTGATTTATTTTTCTGTTCCTAAAGAATTTCTTGATTTTGTATTTTAAAGTCCAGGTTAAGAAAACACTTGCAGGAGGCACATTTGTGGATTAAAACTGTTTTACTACTCTTGCTCTCTGGTTATTTGAGATGCTAATGTTTATAGCTGTGATGTTTTTTCAAATATCTTCTTACCACACTGAATGTTTCACTATTAACCTTGAACTGTATCATAGTTAGCATGTCATAGTTGACTGGTCTTGAGCAAGTAGAGGTTGAAACTGATATAAGGGTCTGAAAATATTAGCAATATTTCAGGAGTTAGTGTATTGTCTGTGTAACATAAAATTAAAAAAAATTAAACAGCTTTTATTGATGGTTAATGGAAACATTGTCTGCAACGCTATATAGTTAAATGTAATAATTTACTATATCTTTGAGCTTTGCATGATTAAATGAAACTACCTTTATAAAAGTGAACTGAACATTTCAACAGCAATTTTCAAGCATTTATTATGGGCAGACCACATACTGCCAGGCTCTATGGAAGATAAAAATTTACCAAAGAAAATGGCCCTTCTCTTTTGAGGATTTCAGTGAAATAAAAGGATCTGATAAACATAAGCTCGGGCAGCAATCAGGGAATACTTCTTGAATAAAATGGCATTTAAATTGGATTTTAAAAGATTTTGGAGAATAAAAAAGCTGCATGGGGTGAAGGGAATCCTTCCAGAGTTAAGGAACAATGGGAATAAAGGCAAAGAGTCAGAAAAGTGGGGTGAGGGGCTAAATGATGAAGTACCATCAAGGAAATGGACAAATAGATATTTAAAACACTTGTCAAGCATTTACTATGTGCCAGTTCCTGTGCTATTGGCTGGAAATATAAATATAAGCAACCAAAGATAACCCCAGTCTTTAAGTACTTTGCATTCTGACCTGGGAAGACAATGCATAGATGGGACCTGGAGGAGAAACAGGAGGGTAATATATTCAGCACATGTGGAGAAGTGGTATAGAAAAGGCTTAGAAGTCACCTGGAGGCTAGGGTCCCTGAAAACTAAAGGAAAAGCTTACTTACTATAGCCAAAGGAATTATAGGAGAGGTTTGGGTTATTGATAGGAAGGAGAAAGACATGACATGAGTTAGAAAAGGCATGGCCTGGATGAATTTTGGAATGCATGGAGAGCAGTAGTTTACAAACAATCTAGAGAAATAGGGTGGATTTTGGTTCTAGAATATGTTCCTTGGGCAAGGGAGAAATAGTTATCTCTTTCTATGTATGTATGTATGTATGTATGTGTGTGTGTAGACAATCATTTCAGATGATTTGAACCCCTGATAAGATCCAAAGCCTGAACTAATCAGACTGCTTTGCTTTGTTCTAAAAACATCTTTTCCTTTGTCAGCAACTTCAAAGACCAGATAAGGCTGAACAGTAGGACTTGTAGCATATGCTTTATGGGGGAAAACTCAGATGTCCTGAGATGGTAATTCCAACTGACACTAATTTGTCAATTGTCTTGTCAATTTGTATACAAATCATTCAACTAAGAAACTTCCTTTCTTATGGTATAGTTAAACACTTATGGAATCTGAGGGACACAAACATCCTGACTTGTGTTTGTCCTGAAACATATTTAAAGCTGTTCTTCCTTGTATCAGACAGCCAGAACTTATGTTTTGGCTCTGTGCAAATATGTATCAGCTACCTTTAAGGGAGTAAACAATATAAATTCATATATCACCTAGCCTATTTGCCTCCTTAAACCAAACTTTCAGGTTGATGATATGTAAATAGATATATATGTCTGTATATATATACATATATATATATATACAGACACACATACATATATAATGACAATCATATTACGTGATATAGATGTATATAGATATATACACATACATATGTGTATATGTATGCATGTATTTATTTATGGGTACATTCATACATATTAGGCAACAGAAAGTTGGTGGAAGATTTTGAGGAAAGGAGTGATGTATAAGCCTATAAGAAGTCATCTGGCATCATTTTGAAATATAGTCTGGAAAAAAAGATGGAGTAGAGTTAAAAAGCGACCGTTTTGAAGACTCTTCCAGGCATAGAGACAGGTGGTAATAAGGGCCTGTAATAATATATTGATGGTGACAGAGAGGAGAGGTTGAGAAAGACATTGAAGAGATAGAACTCATAATAATTATTCAAATTGAAAAATTGGTTTTAAATAATAAATATCCACTAAAATAGAGTTAAAATTCTATGTTAAACTTAACCCAGTAAAACTTAATTATAGTTGCTAGGAAGATATGAAGTTACTCAAATAATTTTCTCACCCTTCTCAGTAAGGATGAAGCATAGTAGAAATTTAATGTATCTTTTTATTTTCTGTCCCTGTGTCTGGCCCTGCCTCTCTCTATCTGCTTCTGTCTCTATCTCTCTGTCTGTCCTTTACTTCCTTATTCCTTCCCTCTTTCTCCTCTACTCTCCCTCTCTCTCTCCCCTTCCCTCACTCTCATTTCTCGCCAAGCCAGTTTTACCAGAGAAAATGTTCATTTTCTTTACTAATAATTTTTAAATCTACCATTTCTACTCACTGTTATTCCAATTCTGTCTTCAGATATCCATATCTAACTTTTCTTATCACACACATTTCATTCAATTTAAGGCAATTATGTGATTAATTGCTCATGCTATATTAAGTAAATGACATACATCTCAAAAATGCTGGAACTTTTGATACAAGAATAGACATTTAAATTTTAATGTTGTGAATTTGGATGAATATTCATTTCAAAGAAACACATTGGCTCTTCTTAATGAGTATGTATAAGTCTAAGTTTGGCTCTTGGGAGCATCATTTAGGCATTAGAGAAAGAGCTATGTGGCATTTTCATTGTGAACTCTCATTAATCTGAGATGACCTTTCTAATTTAGTGAAATCATATGCACTTTAAGGACATCAAATGCTTACACAGTGATATGAGTCAACCTTGAGAAAACCCAAATTTATTAGAAATGTCTTTTTATTTTTTAATTCATTCTTGCTATAAAATTTGTACCATCAATTATCATAAGGAAACCTACCACACAGATATATCATTCAGCTACCTATTTAAAATAATGCCTGTGTTGTGGCGGTTAGGTGGTGCAGTAAATAGAGCACCTGCCCTGGAGTCAGGAGGATCTGAGTTCAAATCTGACCTCAGACACTTAACACTTACTAGCCATGTGACCTTGGACAAGTCACTTAACCTCAAATGCCCTACCTTCCCCCCTCCAAAAAGCAAAAAATAAAAAATAAGATAATAAAAACAATGCCCATGTCTCAAATACCTAAGATTCCATTTATGTGCACCAAATAGTTTAAATTTCTTTCTGAGGCTTAATTTCATCATCTCAAAATGGAGGTTGTCATACTTTCACTACCTAATTTACAGGGTTGTTGAGAAGAAAGAGTTAAATAACAGTTAATGTACTTTGAAATGTTACCACTCCTTCATTCTTTCAACTACTGTTTACTACAGAGTTCTATAAAAAGTGTTACGTACTAAATGTAATGCAGAGGAGCTCTAAGTGTTCATCCATTTTATATTTTTTTAAAATTTTTTTGTTGTTTCAAATTTTTCCCCTCTTTTCACCTCTTCCCCAACCAATTGAGAAGGCAAAAAAAATGTGATATACATTATACATATGAAGTCACGCAAAACATATTTTTACATTAGCCATATTAGGAAAAAAAAGAATCACGGAAAAATATATATATATATGCAATCTGTACTCAGCATCTAAAAGTTCTCTATCTGGGGGTGAATAGCATTTTTCATCCTGAGTCCCTAGGCAATGTCATGGATTATTATACTGATCAGAGTTGCTGACTTTCTCAATTGATTGTCATTACAGGATTGCTGTTACTATATACATTGTTTTCCTAGTATTGCTCACTGTACTTTGAATTAGTTCATATGTTTTCCCAGGTTTTTCTGAAATTATACCCTTCATTATTTCTCACAGCAAAGTAGTATTCCACCATCTCAAGCATATAACATAGCTTGCTCAGTTATTCCCCAACTGATGGTCATCACTGCAGTTTCCAACTCTTTACTGTCCCCCAAAGAGCTGCTAAATATGAATATTTTACATATGAACATATATATGGATATATTACATATGGATTCTTTTCATTCTTATTTGGTCTCTTTGGGGTATAGATATAGGAGCAATGTTGCCAGATCAAAGGTTATGCACAGTTTTATTACATGTTGGACATAGTTCCAAATTGTTCTAAAGAATGGGTGGGTTAGTTCACAACTCTACTAACAATTTATTACTGTACCTATTTTCCCACATTCCCGCCAGTATTCACCATTATCCTTTTCATTATCTCAGCCAGTCTGATAGTGTGAAATGGTACATCAGTTACTCTGTTTTGCTTCTCTCTGTTAGTGATTTACATCATTTTTGCATATGACTATTGATAGCTTTGTTTCCTTCCAGAAAATATATGGTCATAACCTTCAAGCATTTATCAATAGGAAATGGCTTTTATTTTTATTTTTTAAATTAATTTATTAGTTTAGTTTCAGTTAACAAGATTCATTTCCATAGTTCCTTGATTTTCAAATCTCCTTTACTTCCCTCCCACCTCCCCCCATGACAGCATATAATCCAGTATAGGATCTACAAATACATTCATATTGGACATTATTCCAATTACAAAGGCGTATTGTACTAGGTGGGATGAAAGATGGTAAAGAAGAAATAAAACCAAACAATGAAAAGAAAAAGATCATTTAGTTTGCTTCCATCAGGATTCAGGCTCAGTTCTTTCGAGTTATATCTCTGGATGGAGCATTTCTCTTTTTCTTGAGTCTTTCAGGATTGACTTATATCACTGCATTGCTGAAAAAAGTCCAGTCTGTCATAGTTGGTCATCACAGATATGATATGTCTGTGATTGTATACAAATTTCTTCTGATTTTACTCTTCTTTCTCAGCATCAGTTTGTATAAGTCTCTCCAGGTAATTATGAAATCCATTGCCTCCTAATTTCTTATAGCACAATAATATTCCCCAATTGATGGGCACCCCTTTAGTTACCAATTCTTTGCAACCACAAAAAGGGCTGCTATAAATATTTTTGTACATATGGGTCTTTTTCCCACTTCTATGATCTCTTTGGGATATAACCCTAGAAGTGGTATGGTTGGGTCAAAGGGTATGAAATTATTTATAATCCTTTGGGCATAATTCCAGATTGCTCTGCAGAATGGTTGAATAAGTTCACAACTCCACCAGCAATGTATTAGTGTTCCAATTTGTCCACATCCTCTCCAGCATTTGTCACTTTCTTGTTTTGTCATCTTAGCCAATCTGACTGCAGAGATGTGGTATCTCAGAGTTGTTTTGATTTGCATTTCTCTAATCAATAGTGATTTAGAGCATTTCTTCATATGCTTATAGATATCTTTAATTTCTTTCTCTTAAAACTGCCTGTTCATATCCCTTGACCATTTATCAATTGGGGAATGACTTGTATTCATATAGATTTGGCTCAATTCTCTATAAATTTTAGAAATGAGTTCTTTATCAGAGACACAAGTTTTAAAAATTCCTTCCAATTTCCCACCTCCCTCTTGATCTCGGTTACATTGGCTTTGTTTCTACAGAAGCTTTTTAATTTAATGTAATCAAAATTATCCATTTTGCATTTTATAATGCTCTCTAATTCTTGTTTGTTCCTAAAGTCTTCCCCCCTCCACAAATCTGTCAGGTAAACTATTCCTTGCTTTCCCAAATTGCTTACAGTATCATCCTTTACACCTGGATCATGTACCCATTTAGACTTGATTTTGGTATATGGTGTTAGATAATGATCTATGCCCAGTTTCTGCCATACTTTATTCCAGTTTTCCCAAAAGTTTTTGTCAGTAGTGCATTCTTATCCCAAAAACTGGGGTCTTTGGGTTTATCGAACAATAGATTACTATATTCATAAACTGCTGGGTCTCCTGCACCAATCAGTTCCATTGATCTACTACTCTACACCTCTGCCAGTACTAAGCAGTTTTGAGGACTGCTGCTGTATAATACTGATTAAAATCTGACATACCTAGTCCACCTTCCCTAGCATTTCTTTTCATTAATTCCCTTGATATTCTAGACCATTTGTTGTTCCAAGTAAATTTTGTTATTATTTTGTCTAACTCTAAAAAGTAGCTTTTTGGTAAATTGATTGGTATGGCACTAAATATATAGTTTAGTTTGGGTAAAATTGTCATTTTTATTATATTAGCTCGACCCAGCCATGAGCAATTGATATTTTTCCAACTATTTAGATCTGATTTTTATTTGTGTGAGAAGTGTTTTGTAGTTGTGATCATATAGATTCTGGGTTTGTTTTGGCAAGTAAATTCCCAAATATTTTATAATGTCTGCAGTGACTTTAAATGGGATTTCTCTTTCTCTCTCTTGCTGTTGAGTTTCATTAGAGATGTACACGAATGCTGAGGATTTATGTGGGTTTATTTTATATCCTGAAACTTTGACAAATTTATTTATTGTCTCAAGAAGTTTTTACTTGATTCCCTAGGATTCTCTAAGTATATCATCATATCTACAAAGAGTGATAGCTTGGTCACTTCTTTGCCTAATTTGATTCCTTTGATTTCTTTTTCTTCTCTAATTGCTACTGCTGGTGTTTCTAGTACCAGATTGAATAAGAGGGGTGATAGTGGACATCCTTGTTTTACTCCTGATCTTATTGGAAAGGCTTCTAGTTTATCCCCATTGCATATAATACTTGCTGATGGTTTTAAATAGATGCTATCAACTACTTTTAGGAAGGCTCCATTTATTCCTATACTTTCTACTATTTTTAATAGGAATTGATGTTGTACTTTGTCAACCTTTTCTGCATCTATTGAGATGATCATGTGGTTTCTGCTAGTTTTATTGTTGATATGCTCAATTATACTGATGGTTTCCTAATATTAAACCATCTTTGCATTCCTGGAATGAATCCTACATGATCAGAGTGTATTATTTTTGTGATAAGTTGTTGGAGTCTTTTGGCTAATATTTTATTTAAGATTTTTGCGTCTAAATTCATGAGGGAAATTGGTCTATAATTTTCTTTCTGTTTTATCTCTTCCTGGTTTAGGAATCAGTACCATATTTGTGTCATAGAAAGAGTTTGGTAGGACTCCTTCTTCACTAATTTTCCCAAATAGTTTGTAGAGTATTGGAATCAATTGTTCGTTAAATGTTTGGTAGAATTCACTAGTAAACCCATCTGGCTCTGGAGATTTTTTCCTAGGGAGTTCATTGATGGTTTGTTTGATTTCTTTTTCTGAGATGGGGTTATTTAGGTAATTCACTTCCTCTTCAGTTAATCTGGGCAACTTCTGATTTTATAAATATTCATCCATTTCACTAAGATTGTCATATTTATGTGCATACAATTGGTAAAAATAATTCCTCATTATTTTTTTTTTTGATTTTGTCTTCATTGGAGGTAGATTCACCCTTTTTATTTTTGATACTCATAATTTGGTTTTCTTCTTTCTTTTTTTTTTATCATATTGACTAAGGGTCTATCAATTTTGTTGATTTTTTTTCATAAAACCAGCTCTTAGGTTTATTTATTAATTCAATAGTTTTCTTAATTTCAATTTTATTAATATCTCCTTTGGTTTTCAATATTTCTAATTTTGTACTAAATTGGGGATTTTCAATTTGTTCTTTTTCTAGCTTTTTCAATTGCATGACCAATTCATTGACCTCCCTTCTCTCTGCTTTAATTAAGTATGCACTCAGGGATATAAAACTTCCCCTGAGAACTGCCTTTAGTGCATCCCACAAATTTTGGAATGTTGTCTCATTATTATCATTCTCTTGAATGAAATTATTGATTGTTTCTATAATTTCTTTTTTGACCCATCCATTCTTTAGGATTAAATTGTTTAATTTCCAATTAGTTTTTAGTCTATCTTTCATGATCTGAGAATGATGCATTTAATATTTCTGCCTTTTTGCACTGGATTGTGAGGTTTTTATGACCTAGTACATGGTCTGTTTTTGAGTATGTACCATGCACTGCTAAGAAGAAAGTGAATTCCTTTTTATCCCCATTCAGTTTTCTCCAGAGATCCATCATATCTAGTCTCTCTAAGATTCTATTCACCTCCTTAACTTCTTTCTTGTTTATTTTGAGGTTAGATTTATTGAGTTCAGAGAGGGGGAGATTAAGGTCCCCCACTAGTATAGTTTTGCTATCTATTTCTTCCTCTAATTCCTTTAACTTCTCTAGGAATTTGGATGCTATACCACTTGGTGCATATATATTAAGTAGTGATATTGCTTCATTCTCAGTGGTGCCTTTTAGTAGGATATAGTTTCCTTCCTTATCTCTTTTAATTAGATCTATTTTTGCTTTTGCTTTATCTGAGATAAGTATTGCTACCCCTGCTTTCTTTACTTTAGCTGAGGCATAATAAATTTTACTCCAACCTTTTACCTTTACCCTGTAGGTATCCCTTTGTTTCAAATGTGTTTCTTGTAGACAGCATATTGTAGGATTATGGTTTTTAATCCGTTCTGCTATCCACCTCTGTTTTATGGGAGAGTTCATCCCATTCACATTCACAGTAATGATGACTATCTGTCTGTTCCCCTCCATCCTATTCCCTCCCCTGTTTATGTTTTTGTTTCTTCCTTCTCCCTTCCCCTCCTTGAAGTTTTCCCTTTTGACCTCCCCCTCCTTCAGTGTTCCCATCCAGTGACCCCCCTTCTTAACCTACCCTCTCCCCTTACTACTATTTCCCTCCCTTCTAATACCGCCCTTTAGTCTCCTCTTTTTCACCCCCCCCCTTACCCTTCCACTATCTATAGGACACAATAAATTTTTATACTTATCAGAGTAAATTACTCCCTGTTTGATTCCAAACCAATGAGAGTAAATTTCAAACAGTGCTCCTCTCTCTCCCCCCTTTTCCTCTGTTTAATGAAGTTATGTGTCTATTCACATTGGTATCTTAAACATCACTGCTTAAGTTGATCCCTCTTTGAACCAGAACCAGTGAGGGTAGTGTTTAAATCATGTTCCTCTCCCTCTTTCTTTCCCCCTTCTATAGTGTGTTTTGAAGCCTCTTCAGATGGCATATTTTACCTTTTCCTATCTCATCCTTTCCTTTTTCCCATTACAGTCCCTTTGATCCCCTTAAGTTTTTTTATTTTTTTAAGTCTTCAGGTTAGTGCATTCATACCCACACCCTCTATCTAAGTATAACCCTTTTGAAGGTCATGATAATCAGAAAGATTTCATATATTGACAGTTGTAGCTCTACATATAGGGATGTGAACATTTTGTTCTTGTTGCATCTCAAGTAAGGAGCATGTGTTTGGGTGTGTGTGTGTACACTTATGCATGTGTGAGTCTGTATTTCCCTTGTTTACCTTTTTATGTCTTTTTTGAGGCTTTGTAATTGTAGATAAAATTTTCCATTGAGCTCTGGCTTTTTCATCAGGAAAGACTGGAAGTCCCTTATTTCATTAAACGACCATCTCCTTGCCTGAAAGATTATGCTCAGTTTTGCTGGGTAGTTAATCCTTTGTTGTAGTCCTAGCTCTCTTGCCCTACAAAATATCAAATTCCAGTCCCTCCGCTCTTTTAATGTAGAAGCTGCTTTGGCTGCTTGTAGAATTTTTTCTTTTATCTTGTAATTCTGGAATTTGGCTACTATATTTCTTGAAGTTTTCAATTTGGCATCTCTTTCAGGAAGAGTCCAGTGAATTCTATTGATAGATATTTTATCTTGTGATTCCAGGACCTCAGGACAGTTTTCTTTGACAATCTCTTGGAGGATGTTGTCTAGGCTGCTTTTTTCATCATGGCTTTCTGGTAGACCAATAATTCTTAAGTTGTCTCTCCTGGATCTGTTCTTTTGGTCAATTATTTTTCCAGTGAGATATTTTACATTTTCTTCCAATTTTTCAATTGTCTTGTTTGATTGGCTCTTTCTGCATCATAGAGTTCTGAGTTTCAGTTTGATTGTATCTAATTTTTAGCTAATTATGGTCTTCAGTTAGTTTTTGAAGTTCCTTTTTAGGTAGGTATTTTCTTTTTCCAAGTTGGTCACTGCCTCCCTGATTTGGTCTTTAAAATTTTTCTTAAGCTCCTCCAGGAATGCTATTTGGGCTTGAGACCAGATAATGTTTCCTTTTGTGGTCTCAGGTGTGGGTAGAGAGTCTATATTGTCCTGTGTATTTGGTTGTTCATGCCCTACATAGTAGGCTCGAATAGACTTTCTTGCATTCACCTTCTCCTTCTCAGCTTCCTTCGTTCCCATTATGATTTCCTGTTTCTTAGTTTCTCAAGCTATGAGTTTAGGGCCTGATTGTTGACTTTGAATACCTCTGGGTGGCTAGTTTATGGCAAAGTCAGGGAAGTCAGTGAGGAATGTAGATGTATAGGTTGGGGGGAGTCTGACCACTTCAGATTTCTGCCTCTATACCCCTGGGCTATCAGTAGGCTTTTGTTGGTGAGGTGAGGTGGGGCTTGTTGGGACCTCTCCCTCTCTTCTCTTCAAACTCCTGGCTGTCTCAGTTACATCCCTTCTTGGAGACTTCCAAGCCTCAGGCTATTTCCATTAACTTGGGATTTCAGTCTGGGTGGGAGACTTATCTTTGGGTTTTCTGCTTCATGAAGGAGGGATGGGAGGATCTGAGCAGCTAGAATTTACTTTGCCATTCCAGCCCCTGTATTATACAGGAAGGCAGTTTCTAAAGTTCCAGGCTGGGGGCAGAATGCAGCCAGAGAAGCTGCTCTCTCCACTGGGGGCCTGCTCTCCTACCTGGCTCCAATGACCCTTCCCATCCCTTAGTGAGATGAAGGTGAGATGACTGATTCATCCTTGGTAAGTCTGCAGGCTGGGGCTTTTTCTCTATCTGGTGTAGTCTGCTTGTCTGCTCTTTAGTCTGAGCTGTGCAGACTCCACACGCTCTGTGCTTGTCTTGTCCAGACACACTGGGCAATCTCCTGGGCTGGATTCTGCCATGCTCCGCATTCCAGTGGGCTCCATCACTCTGGAATCCACTCAGATTCATCCTTTGAGACTTAGTGACCAAGGAGCTGTAGTGGCAAGCACCCCAATATCCCCAGGGTGACTGCCAACACAGGTTCTTAGATCTGCTTTTCAAAAGGAAAGCAACTCAAAATGGGTTAACAAGCTTACTTTAATCAAACAAACACTCATTACCTAGTTCAGGGGAAAAAGGTCAGCACCCCAAACTTCCGAGTTACAGAACTTACAGATCAAACAGACAGGCTTCCAAACTGTCCAACCATTATATCAATACCAAATCACAGTTACCAGAGAGGGAAGCATCAACATCTGGGTTTTCAAAGCCGGAGGGCTCTCAACAATGGCTTCCCAGAGTCTCATCTGGTCAAATCACACAACACTTCTCAAAGTGAGCCCCAAAGCAAAGCCTCTCATCAGAGTTTATATAGCCTTCTCCTGGCTCAGAGACTGTAACAACCTTCTGGACCCACTGCCCAATCACAAAGTATCAAGGTGTGGGCTTTCCTGAAAAACAAGCCTCCCACCACAGGTTCCAGGTGCTCTTAAGCTAGGGGCAGGGAAGATCTTTAAATTTGCATTTCCATTACATTCGGCCCCAAGATCTTTCATGCCCATAGCATACACAATTTACATTTGAATTAGCATTAAACATCTCTTAGGTCACATTTTCCAGGTACATAAGAAAATCACAATATAATCTCAAAATACAATAGTCCAAGTCTTCCACTCATGGGACAAATGTTAACTCAGTCACTTATCAGTAAAATCAAAAAATAGTCACTCTTAAGTTAACTCAATCAGTTACATCAGTTTTCAAAGTACAAGTCTTCCACTCATGGGGCAAAGTCTTGATTAGCTCAATTAGTCTCTTATCTGTAACAATATCTCAAAGTACAATTAGTCACTTATTCAGTAAAGTCTTACTAAGTATGCCCTAGTCACAGTAGTTGATCCATTCTTCCAATATATTGTTAAATCGTTATGGGGTCTACAATCTCCTCTGTATATTTCTTTAATCTGGTGCTGGGGCCTGGCCTATTTCCTATTCACCCTGAAGGTGGGGCAAACTTGGATACAAAGATTCTGATTCAGGAGTACCTGCAGGGGTGGTACTTGCTTCCCTATTCATTCTAATGTTAAGTACCTTTTCTTGGCACAGCTTATGCAGCTCTTCAGTTGGAATACCATCTATTCTTCTAAAGTCCACCCCTGCTCTCAATAGAGCAAAAAACAGTTCCCTTCTAGTTGGTCTATTTTGTCTCTGAATCCTCTGGCTATGTACTCTTCTCTCTCTAGGCAATTTATCTTGTGCCCATTCCCCTAGGTCACTTAATTGTGAAATCTTATCCAGCACCTCTGAAAGAGGGTGCCCTATTTCTCCAATTAATAAAGTCAGAATTAAGTGCTTATAAGCAGGAGGAGCAGTCTTCACTATGATATTTCTATGAGGAACTCCTAGGGAGGTTTCATAATATGCATTTGCATCTCCAACCATGATGGTAGTTTTCATTACCTCTTCCTTTAGCTTCCTCATACAATCTCTAAGTGAGTACCAGGGTCTGTCTCCACTAGGCCACACAGAGACAGTAGAATATTGCTTTCTGCATCCCTGGGCAACTAAAGCTAACAGAGTAGTTATTCTGAGGCCTCCTCCCACATGGTAGTCCCTAAAAGCTTGGTGGACAAAAGGATTCTGACTGATACTTATGAATTTTAAGCAATCCTCACTGTCCAGTGTTATTCCTCCAGCGCCTTCATCAGTGATTCTTACTATCCAAGACACTAAAGACTCTCCCATTCTGTGGGTGAATCTACTCAATATGTCAGTAATCTCCTGTTGAGTGAAATCCTCAATTATCTCCTTGGACTCTGTTTGGCCCTGGCACTTCTCCTGTCTTCTTCTTCATATGGGGAGAACTTCTATGTTAGAAGACACCTCATCTAACCTTGTTGCATTCTCCACACACACATTCTCCTGGCAGCTGTCTAGGCAACTCTGCCCAGCCTGTACAAAAGCTGCATGCACATTTCTTCTGTTAGGTTTTTGCTTCCTTTTAGCTACATGAACAGTAGCTTTTTCCTGGACCACCTGAGTCCCTCCGGTTTGCTCTTCTGAATGCTGTGACACAGAAGAATCCTCAAGCAAACCAGCCAACTCCCTAGCCATCTGAGCTCTTTCTTCCAGCAGCTTATCCCTACTTTTACACATGAGGCGATAACTTGTTAGCAGGACCCAGCCTCTCCTGCACACTCCTGCCAACTCTTTGCCTGGTTCTATAGGTATTCCTTGCAAACATCTTTCCAAATCTCCAGGTTCTCCCTCTTTTAGTCTTGGTTCCCAGTTTTCACAGGGCCCTGTACTTTTGGCCCATTCTCTGGCTAGAGAGGAATAAGGCAAATCCTCCCATCCTGGGATAGCCATTTCTCCCTCTAAAGCCCCCCTGCTTCCAAATAGAGGCCTGATATTTTGTGATCCCTTCCCCATCGCCAAATGTAGCGGCAAGCACCCCAATATCCCCAGGGTGACTGCCAACACAGGTTCTTAGATCTGCTTTTCAAAAGGAAAGCAACTCAAAATGGGTTAACAAGCTTACTTTAATCAAACAAACACACATTACCTAGTTCAGGGGAAAAAGGTCAGCACCCAAACTTCAGAGTTACAGAACTTACAGATCAAACAGACAGGCTTCCAAACTGTCCTACCATTATATCAATACCAAATCACAGTTACCAGAGAGGGAAGCATCAATATCTGGGTTTTCAAAGCCGGGGGGCTCTCAACAACGGCTTCCCAGAGTCTCATCTGGTCAAATCACACAACACTTCTCAAAGTTAGCCCCAAAGCAAAGCCCCTCATCAGAGTTTATATAGCCTTCTCCTGGCTCAAAGATTGTAACAACCTCCTTGACCCACTGCCCAATCACAAAGTATCAAGGTGTGGGCTTTCCTGAAAAACAAGCCTCCCACCACAGGTTCCAGGTGCTCTTAAGCTAGGGGCAGGGAAGATCTTTAAATTTGCATTTCCATTACATTCGGCCCCAAGATCTTTCATGCCCATAGCATACACAATTTACATTTGAATTAGCATTAAACATCTCTTAGGTCACATTTTCCAGGTACATAAGAAAATCACAATATAATCTCAAAATACAATAGTCCAAGTCTTCCACTCATGGGGCAAATGTTAACTCAGTCACTTATCAGTAAAATCAAAAAATAGTCACTCTTAAGTTAACTCAATCAGTTACATCAGTTTTCAAAGTACAAGTCTTCCACTCATGGGGCAAAGTCTTGATTAGCTCAATTAGTCTCTTATCTGTAACAATATCTCAAAGTACAATTAGTCACTTATTCAGTAAAGTCTTACTAAGTATGCCCTAGTCACAGTAGTTGATCCATTCTTCCAATATATTGTTAAATCGTTATGGGGTCTACAATCTCCTCTGTATATTTCTTTAATCTGGTGCTGGGGCCTGGCCTATTTCCTATTCACCCTGAAGGTGGGGCAAACTTGGATACAAAGATTCTGATTCAGGAGTACCTGCAGGGGTGGTACTTGCTTCCCTATTCATTCTAATGTTAAGTACCTTTTCTTGGCACAGCTTATGCAGCTCTTCAGTTGGAATACCATCTATTCTTCTAAAGTCCACCCCTGCTCTCAATAGAGCAAAAAACAGTTCCCTTCTAGTTGGTCTATTTTGTCTCTGAATCCTCTGGCTATGTACTCTTCTCTCTCTAGGCAATTTATCTTGTGCCCATTCCCCTAGGTCACTTAATTGTGAAATCTTATCCAGCACCTCTGAAAGAGGGTGCCCTATTTCTCCAATTAATAAAGTCAGAATTAAGTGCTTATAAGCAGGAGGAGCAGTCTTCACTATGATATTTCTATGAGGAACTCCTAGGGGGGTTTCATGATATGCATTTGCATCTCCAACCATGATGGTAGTTTTCATTACCTCTTCCTTTAGCTTCCTCATACAATCTCTAAGTGAGTACCAGGGTCTGTCTCCACTAGGCCACATAGAGACAGTAGGATATTGCTTTCTGCATCCCTGTGCAACTAAAGCTAACAGAGTAGTTTTTCTGAGGCCTCCTCCCACATGGTAGTCCCTAAAAGCTTGGTGGACAAAAGGATTCTGACTGATACTTATGAATTTTAAGCAATCCTCACTGTCCAGTGTTATTCCTCCAGCGCCTTCATCAGTGATTCTTACTATCCAAGACACTAAAGACTCTCCCATTCTTTGGGTGAATCTACTCAATATGTCAGTAATCTCCTGTTGAGTGAAATCCTCAATTATCTCCTTGGACTCTGTTTGGCCCTGGCACTTCTCCTGTCTTCTTCTTCGTATGGGGAGAACTTCTATGTTAGAAGACTCCTCATCTAACCTTGTTGCATTCTCCACACACACATTCTCCTGGCAGCTGTCTAGGCAACTCTGCCCAGCCTGTACAAAAGCTGCATGCACATTTCTTCTGCTAGGTTTTTGCTTCCTTTTAGCTACATGAACAGTAGCTTTTTCCTGGACCACCTGAGTCCCTCCGGTTTGCTCTTCTGAATGCTGTGACACAGAAGAATCCTCAAGCAAACCAGCCAACTCCCTAGCCATCTGAGCTCTTTCTTCCAGCAGCTTATCCCTACTTTTACACATGAGGCGATAACTTGTTAGCAGGACCCAGCCTCTCCTGCACACTCCTGCCAACTCTTTGCCTGGTTCTATAGGTATTCCTTGCAAACATCTTTCCAAATCTCCAGGTTCTCCCTCTTTTAGTCTTGGTTCCCAGTTTTCACAGGGCCCTGTACTTTTGGCCCATTCTCTGGCTAGAGAGGAATAAGGCAAATCCTCCCATCCTGGGATAGCCATTTCTCCCTCTAAAGCCCCCCTGCTTCCAAATAGAGGCCTGATATTTTGTGATCCCTTCCCCATCGCCAAATGTAGCGGCAAGCACCCCAATATCCCCAGGGTGACTGCCAACACAGGTTCTTAGATCTGCTTTTCAAAAGGAAAGCAACTCAAAATGGGTTAACAAGCTTACTTTAATCAAACAAACACACATTACCTAGTTCAGGGGAAAAAGGTCAGCACCCCAAACTTCAGAGTTACAGAACTTACAGATCAAACAGACAGGCTTCCAAACTGTCCAACCATTATATCAATACCAAATCACAATTACCAGAGAGGGAAGCATCAACATCTGGGTTTTCAAAGCCGGGGGGGCTCTCAACAACGGCTTCCCAGAGTCTCATCTGGTCAAATCACACACTTCTCAAAGTTAGCCCCAAAGCAAAGCCTCTCATCAGAGTTTATATAGCCTTCTCCTGGCTCAGAGAATGTAACAACCTTCTGGACCCACTGCCCAATCACAAAGTATCAAGGTGTGGGCTTTCCTGAAAAACAAGCCTCCCACCACAGGTTCCAGGTGCTCTTAAGCTAGGGGCAGGGAAGATCTTTAAATTTGCATTTCCATTACAGGAGCTCAGTGAGGTTACAGCTTCCTTTCCACCATCTTGGCTCCTCACCCAATGGCTTTTATTTTTATAAATTTTGTTCAGTTCTCTGTATATTTTAAAAATGAAACCTTTATCAGAGAAAAAATAAAACAACAACAACTTGCTGGAATGTTTTCCCCAGTTCTCTCCTTTCCTTCTAATTTTGGCTGCATGGGTTATACTTGGGGAAAAAAATTGATTTAATGTAATAAAAATATGTATTTTACCTCCTGTATCTCTTCAGTGGTCAGGAACTCTTCTTCTATCCATATATCTGATATGTTTTTTTTTCCTTTCTTATTTGCTTATAATATCTCCCTTTATGTCTAAATCATATGCCCATTTTTTTTTTATCTTATGTTGGTGTACAGTGTAAGGTGTTGGTCTGTGCCTACTTTCTGCCAGATTATTTTCCAGTTTCCCCAGGAGTCTTTGTCAAACAGTAAGATCTTGCCCCTCTGGCTGGATTCCATGGATTTATTAAAAGCTATGTTACTATGCTTATTTCCTTTGGTAAATTGTCATGAATTTATTACATTGATCAACTATTATATTCCTTATATAGTACCAAATTGTTTTTATAATTACCAATCTGTAGTAAACTATACTGTATCTGACATACTGGTTTCCCTGCCTTTATATTTTTTTTTTTACCATAATATTCTTTTGATAGTCTTTTAAACTTTTGTTCCCCTTGATAAATTTCTTATTTTCCCCCAGCTTTATGAAGTAATTATTTGGTATTTTGATTCATATGGTATAGAATAAGTAAATTAATTTAGGTAGTATCGTTATTTTTATATTAGCCCAGCTTGACTATTAGCAATAAAATATTTCCCCAATTGTTTTGGTCTATATTTATGTGAAGAGTGTTTTGTAATTGTGTTCAAATAGTTCCTGGGTCTATCTTAGCAAGTAGACTTCCAAGTATTTCATACCATCTATAGTTATCTTAAATAGAATTTCTCTTTCTTTTCTTATTGGGTTTGGTTGGTGATATATAGAATTACTGATGACTTGAGAGTTATTTTATGTCCTGCAACTATGCTAAAATTGTCCCTTGTTTTGGGAAGCTTTTTTAGTTGATTCTCCCAGGTTCTCCAGGTATGTTGTTTTTCAGTTGTTTCAGTCATGTCCACCTTTTTGTGACATCAATTGAGGTTTTCTTGGAAAGATACTGGAGGAGTTTGCTGTTTCTTTCTCCAATTCATTTTAGAGATGAAAAAATTGAGTCTGGGTTAAGCTATTTGCCCAGGATGATGCAGCAAGTAAGTGGCTAAGCTCAATTTGAACTCAGGAAGAAGAATTTTAACTCTAGGCCCAGCTCTCTGTGCCACCTACCTGCCCAAGTATACCATCATATCAGTGGAGAAAAAGTGATAGTTTGGTTCCTCATTATCTATGCTTAGTATTTCAAATTATTTTTCTTGTCTTATGCTGTATCTAGCATTTCTAGTAATACTGATGATAATAATAACAATAATAATATCCTTGCTTCACCCAGATCTTATTCAGAAAGTTACCATCTTATTCCTATTACAGATAATGCTTGCACTTGGTTTTTGACACTACATATTTTAAGAAGAACTATAGTTATTCCTATTCTTGTAGTGTTTTCAATAGTAAAGGACTGTCTATTTAACCAAAAGTGGTTTTTTTTTTTCTGCATCTATTGATATAATTTTGCTGATATTTTGTTGATATACTCAATTATGCTTATAGTTTTCCTAATATAGTGCCAGCCCTGTATTTCTGGTATAACATCAATTTAATAATATTATATGATTTGGGGGGTATATTTTTATAGTCATCTTCTTAGTATTGAATTTAAAATTTTTATATCAATATTCACTAGGAAAATTGATTTATAGTTTTCTTTCTTTCTACTTGCATTCCCTGGATTAAGTATCAGAAATCATTTTTGTATCATAGAAGGAATTTGGTAGAACTCCTTTATGTATTTTTTCCAAATAGTTTATGTAATATTAGAATTCATTGTTCTTAAAAAGTTTGACAGAATTGACTTGTAAATTTTGTTTTTCCTTTAGGGCACTCATTTATGACATTCATTTTTTTTTTTCCAAGTTAGGTTTATTTAAGTTTTCTATTACCTCTTCTGTTAATCTAGGCAATTTTTATTTTTGTAGATATTCGTTGATTTAGATTGTTAGTTTTATCCATACAAATATGAACAAATAGTTTCTGATAATTACTGTAATTTTATCTTCATTGACTATCCATTCACCATTTTAATTTTGATACCAGTAATTTGTTATCTATTTTAAAAATTAAATTAGTGTTTGTTAGTTTTTTTCTTTGCTTTTTTTCCCCCTGTAAACCAGCTCCTAGTTTTATTTGGTCAATGGTTTTTAACTTCCCATTTTATTAATCTCTCTTTTGATTTTTAGGATTTTAATTTTTGTGTGTAATTGGGGTTATTAATTTATTTTTTTTCTGTTTTTTTTTTTAAGTTGCATGTCCAAATCCTTGATCTACCATTTTTTTCCTCTCTTTTATTGATGTGAACATTTAGAGATATAAAATATCTCCTACGTACCACTTTGGCTTCATCCCATAATTTTTTGTGTATTGTCTCATGGTTGCCATTATCTTTAATGTAACTAGATGTGTTCTTTGACCTATTCATTTTTTAGAATTAGATTATTTGCTTTCCAATTAAGTTTTAATATATGCTTCCAATATCCTTTACCACATGTAAGTTTTATTGCTTTATGGTTGGAAAAAATGTTCATTTGATATTTCTGTTTTTCTACATTTGTTTGTAATGTTTTTATGTGCTAGAGCATAGTAAATTTTTGTGAAGATACCAAACAGAACTGAGAATAGGTAACTTCTTTCCATTACTGTTCAATATCTCCAAAGTTCTATCATAGCAAAATTTTCTAAAATTTTATTCATTTACTTAATTTCTTTCTTGTTTCTTTTATGGTTATATTTACTAGATCTTGGAGGGTTAATGTCCCCCCACTAGTACAGCTTTACTGTCTATTTCTCCTATAATTCATTTAACTTTTCCTTCAAGTATTTGTATGCAATACCATTTTGTGTATATATTTTCAGCATTGATATTTATTTTCTATGGTACATTTAACAAAATGTAATTTCCTTGAATAACTGTGTTTTTTTTCTTTCAAGTGTGTCTCTTGTAAGTAACAAAATTTCGGATTCTAGTTTCTAATCCATTCTGCTATTCTCTTCCAATTTATGGGTAAGCTCATTTTATTCACATACATATTTAGGATTGCAGTGTATTTGTCTCTATCCTATTCTCTTTAATTTAGCCTTCTGATTGTTTCTACCTTGTTCCCTCCTCAAAAATCTGTTTCTTTCAGATAATCTTCTTGCTCAATCTGCCCTCCCTCTTATCAAAGTCCCTCCTCTTCCTTTGTCCTTTCCCCTCCCTGTTAGATAAGATAACTTTCTCTACAAAACTGTATGTGTATTATAAACCCTTCTCTCCTTGAACCAGTACAAATGAGATTGAGTTTCAAGCATTGCTCACCCTCCCCCCCACCACAATTATCACCTCCATTGTAAAAATGGGAAAAAAAAAAACCTCTTCCTTGTGAGATTCTTTTATATGAGATAATTTTCCCCTTTCATCTTTTCCTTTGCCCCTTCTCTTATTGCATACTTCAGTGCAATCTCTTCCATTCTTCTTGTGAGATAGATTATAATAATAGACACATACTCATGCCCTCTTTCTAAGTAGGCTCTTTTTTCTTTTCTTTTTAAAAAATTTATTTTAAACTTAAATGCAAAATAAGAAAAGCATTGCCATGTACACAGCAGGATATGAGATCATTTAATATGAAGCAATACATTTACATGTCAAGAAAACCAATATAATAAGCACTACACATTATTTTCAAAGCTGTCCATCTCTTTTTCACTTCCTTGTAGGTTTTCTTTTGTTCTCTCCTGGGCATTTTAACATTATTTTTCCCTTCTTTCCCTCCCCTCCAAAGAAGGCTACAATTAAATATGTGTTTGTGTATTGATAGATATATTGTGTGTTTATGTATGTGTATGTGTGTGTATGTATATTATATATGTATATGTGCACACACATATACACATACATATACATATTTATGAACATGCACACATATAAAGATATGCATGCAAACACATATATGTGAGACTATATTAGACCTATATCTCCTTGTCATCAGTTTCTCTGAAGGTAGATAGAATCTTCCTTCATAAGTCCAAGTCTTTCCATATTTTTCTAAAACCACCAATTCATTTCCTACACCAGAACATTATTCAGACCCAATTACATTCTATCTGAGATATCCTATAAAGATTTTTTCCCCAAATTTTGTGCATTCCCTCTAATCTTGGCTACATAGGTTTTATATATACAGGAATTTTTAAATTTCAATAATCAAAATTATTCATTTTCTACCTCAGTAATCCTCTTACCATATGATATGGTTAAGGGCCTGATGCTACTCAGTCTAGTTCCTTCACATCTTTTTCCCCTCGTTTCCTTGAAGTTCCTGGCCCTCTACTCTTCTAAATGAACTTCCTGACATTTAATAAGATAATGTTTTAGTAATTTGACTGAGATGACATTATGTAATTATATTAATTAGGTAAAATTGTCATTTTTATTGTATTTGCTTTACTAACCCATGCACAATAAATATTACTTCAATTAGTTGGATCTAACCTTGTATTAAAGGTATTTTTTGTTTATATTCACATAGTTCTTTTGTCTGTTTTGGCAGGTATATTCTTATCTTTTTTAAAATATTGTCTACTTATTTTATGCAATCTTAAAACTATTGATTAATATAATTTCCCTATTTTTCTCCTGTGAGTAAATCTATTTTAACTTTCATTTTGTCTATTTCTTTTCCCATAGTAACTATCTATGGTTAAGTTCTTTCATCTTTGCCTTTTCTTCACTTTTTTCATCCTTTTGACTTTGTTTTAAAGTTTCTTAACATCTTGTGGAGTCATTTGTCATATTTGTCATAATTTGTCATAATTACTATCCCTGCTTTTTTATATGATAATTTCTACTCCTGACATTTGTTTTATATTTCTGTTGTATCTCTCATTTTAATAGCATTTGCTTAAAGTAACATATTGTTTAATTCAAATTTTCAAATGCTATCCAGTTCAATTTTATGGGTAAATTCATCCCATTATATTTTAAATTATAATTACTTGTATATTTTCCTCCTTCCTAGTTTCCTCACTATCCTTTTCACACTTTTCCAAAACTCCCTCACTCTTCTACTTTACTTCTACCCACTACCTTGCCCTCCTATTCCTAAACCTACCACCCCATCCAAAAACCCCTCCCTAGACCTCTACCTACACCTTATCCCCTTCCTTCTTGTTTCTTTCTGAATTTAGAAGACATTTATACTCTTTTAGATATATATGTATTGTACCCTCTTTAACCCATTCTGATGAGAGTGGGGTTCCAGAACTACTAGCCCTCCTCCCTCATCTAATTCCTCTGTATCAGTTCTTCCTCTCATACCATATTTGTCTGAGATAATTACTCTTTTTATACATAATTTTACTTTTTAGAATCATATCATACTCTGCTCTACCCCAATCTTTCTTTCAAACTACCCAATTATAAAAAAAAAACCCAAACTATCAAATTACTAAAGACAATCTTAGAAATGCAGTTTGCATTTCTACATATTAAAAAGTTATATATATATATATACATATATATATATATATTCTTATTGAATCCTTTGTGATTAGTCTTTGATCTTTACCTTATATTTCTATTGGATCTTGTATGTTGAAAATTCTATTAAGTACTAGTCTTTTTGCAACAAAATCCAGAAAGTCTGTCAAATCATTAAATGCCTTTTTTTTTTTTTTTGCATTCAGGATTATACTTAATTTTTTGGGTCAATTTTTGCCATAGCCCCAGGTCTTTCATTTTTTGGTAGATAGTATTCAAAGACCTGCAGTCTTTTAATATAACTGCTGCTAGGTTTTGTGTAATTCTAATTGTGGTTCTGTCATATTTAATTTTTTTCCTTATTGCTCCTAATATGTTCTTCTTAACCTGGGGCTTTTGGAGTCTGAGTATGATATTACCCTATGTTTTCCTCATGGGTTCTCTTTTAGATGGAATTTAGTGGATTTTTTCCTATTTCTTCTTTCCCCTCTTATTCTAACACTGGAGGAAAAATTTCGTTAATTATTTCTTATATTATTGTATTAAAAGTATTTTTTATTGTAGCTTTCAGATAGTCTGATTTTTCTTATTTTTTCTATTCTTGATCTATGTTTCACATACTCTCCTATTTTTTTTCATGCTTTATATTTTATTTTATTATTTCTTGTTCTCTTATAACTATGCAGGCCTCCCCTTTGCCAGTTCTAATTTTAAAGGGGTCATTTTCTTCCTTAGGATTCTAAATCTACTTTTCTGGTTGTTTGGTATTCTTTTCATAATCTTCTTGTTTCTCTTGGATTGATTTTTTACTTCATTAAAATTATTCTTCAATTTCTCTTTGAAATTTGAAGTCTTTTTTGAGTTATTTTATGAAATATATTGGGGCAGGTGATCATTTTATATTATTCTTTGGGGTAGGAAAGGCATTTTTTGTTTTGTTTTGTTTTTTTGCTTCAATGTCATCCTCTGAAGATGAGCCCTGGTCTTTTCTATTCCCATAGCAACTGTCTATGTGGAATCATTAGCTTGCACATACCTAATTCTAAATTTTAAGAAATTTTTTTAATCCAGAGTGATTTTGTACCTCTTTTGTTCCTTTTGTCCAATTCTGATTTTAGGGAGTTTTCTTCAGCAAGATTTTGTATCTCATTTACCATTTGAGAAATTCAGTACTTTTATGGATCTTTTACTGAACTGTTAATTGTCTTTTCCTAATTTTCTTGCACAGATATCATTTCTTTTCCAAATTTTTTCCTATAATATTCTTATTTGATTTTTTTCTTCTTTGTTATCAGTTTATTTAATTCTTATAGGAATTCTTATTTGGTTTTTATCCAATCTGTCTTTTTTTTTGAGGATTTATTTGTAGATGTTGTCAAAATATTGCCTTCTGAGTTTATGCCGTGAACTTCTCCATCACCACAGAAGATTTTATAGTCAGACTGGTGTTGTTGTTATTGTTGTTTCCTTATTATTCCAGCCTATTTTTATAAATTTTGAACTTTTGTTAGAGTTCTGCTCAGCATACCTCTGCTGTGACGGGGGGGAAGGGATAGAAGTGACTAACTGTCCTGAGCTTCAGTCTTTTATGTCCTTCTACTTTTTGTTTTGTTTTGTTTTGTTTTTTTGATTAAACAAATGCTTCATTAACTTCTGGTTTACATCGTTGATTTCTGCCAGATTTTGAGTTGCAATTTTTTTCCCCATTTTTCCCCTACCCACCATCCCAGAATAGCAGTCCCACAAGATGTACCTTGCTCCAATCTGCTCTCTCCCATATCTTCTCCCATACCCTCTTCGACTTTTCCATTAGAGCAAGGTGAGTCTCTGTGCCCCAATGGCTGCACATCTTCTCTCCCAATTACATGCAAAAGAGTATTGATAATAGTATTTATATATATTTGAAACATGTAATTTTCAGACCTCGAATTTCAGATCCATTCCCTTCCTCCCTTGCCACCCATTCCCTCTGGGAAGATAAATAATTCAGTATGTGTTGTACATGTACAGCTATGCAAAATATTACCTTAGTAGATATATTGTACAAGACTGCTTATAATTCCCTCCCACCCACCCCACTCCCCCACCTGGTCCATTCCCTACTTGATCCTGTCCCTCTTCTATACTGGGTACTTCCAACCTCCCCTCCCCCCAAGAATGCCCTCCCATCCATCATCCCTCCACTCATCCCCCTTCCCCCTATTCTGCTGCAGGTTGAGATATCCCATTTAGTATGTATGTCATTTCTCTCCCTGAACCAAATTCAATGAAAATGTGGTTTTGCCTTTTTGCCTTCCTATTCTTCCCCTCCCCTGCAGCCACTTCCCCTTGCTTCTTCTACATGAGATAGTTTACCCTACCCTGTCTCTCCCCATTTCCTCTTTCCACTTTCCTCTCTCAACTCATAATTTCACCCCTTAACTATCATTCCTTCCCAATAAATTCAACCTATGCCCTCTCTCCATGTATAATTGTAAACATATAGACACACATTCACACATGTATTCATATGACCATACACCCTTCTTCCATTATTTTCATACTGAGAAAGGTTTCATCAGTCACAGTGATTGTTTTTCCATGTAGGAATGTAAATAGGTCAACTTTGATAAGTTCCTTTTGATTTCTTTTCCCTGATTACCTTCTTAGGCATCTCTTGGTTCTTGCGTCGGGAGGTGAAATTTTCTATTCAACTCTGGTATTTTCGTCAAGAATGCTCGAAAGTCCTCTATTCCACTGAATGACCATATTTTCCCCTGAAACAAAATACTCAGTTTTGCTGGGTAGGTGACCCTTGGGTTCATTCCCAGCTCTTTTGCCCTCTGGAATATCATATTCCATGCCCTTCGATCCCTCAGTGTAGAAGCTGCCAGGTCCTGTGCTATTGTGATTGTGTTTCAACAATATTGAAATTGGGGGGCGGAGCCAAGATGGAGGAGTAGAAACAGGGCATCCAAGCCACTCTCCCCCCAGATTACCTCCAAACTATGTAAAAGGGGACTCTGAACAACTTCTGGAGCCACAGCACCCACAGAACAACACAGAGAAGCTAACCTCCCAATGAGGACAGCCCAGCAGCCCTGCAGAAAGGACTATCACATCAGTCTGGAAGCCAGCAGCACAGAGAGCAGGGAGCCAAGCACAGCCGAGCACCTGAGTAGCGGTTTTAGCCCCAAGGTGGCAGGGCCAGCAGCCGGCTGGAGGGACCCCAGAAAAGCAGAAGCTGTGGCAATTCCAGAATTATCAACATAGACATGCCTAGCACAAAGTGAGAGGTTAGTGCCCTATGTACTTTGGGACCAGTATTTTGGGAAGGTGTTGGCTTCCTCCCCTGGGGTCTAGAAGCTGCTGAGGAGACACACCATTTGGTAGTTTTCAGAGGCGGCTCTAGTTCCTGGCCTGTGAACTGTAGGGAGATCCAGTGATCAGGCTTGGGGGGTAATCGCTCATGCTTTACCCTCCCTGGATCTGGATTGTGATCTGGGGTGGAGGGCATGGGTGGGTTTCCAGCTTGCCAGAAATGGAAGTTGCCCCCCCACATGTTTGGGATGAAAATTCCCCTATCTGGCCACAAAGCCTTACTGTGGCAACAAGCCCAAAAGTCAAATAATTAAGAGGCAACATGCCAAGGCAAAGGAAACAAATTAAACAGAAATATGCAACCCTAGACTCCTACTTTGGGGGCAAAAAAGGTCGAAGCACAGGGGAAGAGGACTGAAAGGTCAGAAGTCCTGTTCCAAAAGCCCCAGGGGAAAACATGAGCGGGTTGCAGGCCATAGAGGACCTTAATAAGGACTTTAAAAATCAAATAAGAGAAGTGGAGGAAAAATTGGGAAGAGAAATGAGAAGGATGCAGGAAAAGTATGAAATGAGGGTCAACAGCCTGACTGAGGAAAACAACACCTTAAAAAATAGACTAACTCTAATGGAAAAGGAGGCACAAAAGGGCAATGAGGAGAAAAATGCCTTAAAAAGTCAAATTTGCCAGATGGAAAAAGAATCTCTAAAGCTCACTGAGGAGATTCATTCCTTCAGAGTTAGACTGGAGCAAATGGACGCTAATGACTTTATGAGAAATCAAGATGCTGTTAAGCAGATCCAAACAAATGAAAGAATAGAAGGCAATGTGAAATATCTCATGGGAAAAACCACTGACCTGGAAAATAGATGCAGGAGAGACAATTTAAAATTATTGGACTACCTAAAAGCCATGATCAAAGAAAGAACCTAGATATCACCATTCAAGAAATTCTCAAGGAAAATTGCCCTGATGTTTTAGATCCAGAGGGCAAAATAGAGGTTGAAAGAATCCACAGATCCTCTCCTAAAAAAGATCCCCAAAAGAAAACTCCCAGGAATATTATAGCCAGGTTCCAGAATCCCCAGATCAAGGAGAAAATACTACAAGCAGCCAGGAAGAAACAATTTCAATATTGTGGAAACACAATCAGAATAGCCCAGGACCTGACAGCTTCTACAATGAGGGATAGAAGGGTATGGAATATGATATTCCAGAGGGCAAAAGAGCTGGGAATGAACCCAAGGGTCACCTATCCAGCAAAACTGAGTATTTTGTTTCAGGGGAAAACATGGTCATTCAGTGGAATAGAGGACTTTCAAGCATTCTTGAGGAAAAAACCAGAATTGAATAGAAAATTTGACATCCAGACACAAGAAGCAAGAGATGCCTGAGAAGGTGATCAGGGAAAAGAAATCAAAAGGAACTTATCAAAGTTGAATTATTTACATTCCTATATGGAAAAACAATATCTGTGCCTGATGAAATCTTTCTCACAATGAAAATAATGGAAGAAGGGTATATGGTCATATAAATACATATGTGAATGTGTGTGTATATTATTACAGTTATATATGGATAGAGGCCATAGGTTGAATTTGTTGGGAAGGGAGGATATTCAAGGGGTGAAATTATGAGATGAGGAGGAATGTGGCAAGAGGAGATGGGGAGAGACAGGGTAAGGTAAACTATCTCATGTAGAAGAGGCAAGGGGAACTGGTTGCAAGGGAGGCCAAGAATAGGAAGGCAAACTGGCTAAACCACATTCTCATTGAATTTGGTTCAGGGAGAGAATGACATACATACTAAATGGGATATCTCAACCTACGGCAGAATAGGGGGAAGGGGGATGAGAGGAGGGATTATGGATGGGAGGGCATCCTTGGGGGGAGGGGAGGTTGAAGTACCCACTATAGAAGAGGGACAGGATCAAGTAAGGAATGGACCAGGTGGGGGGTGGGATGAGTGGGAGGGAATTATAAACAGCCTTGTACAGTATATCTACTATGATAATGTTTTGCACAGCTAGACATGTACAATTACTTATCTCCCCGGAGGGAATGGGTGACAAGGGAGGAAGGAAATAGATCTGAAATTCAAGGTCTTAAGATTAAATGTTTCAAATATATAAAAAAGAACACAACAATATTGAAATTTTTTTTTCCTGGCTGCTTGGAGTATTTTCTCCTTGATCTGGGGATTCTGGAACCTGGCTATAATATTCCTGGGAGTTTTCTTTTTAGGATCTTTTTCAGGAGGTGATCTGTGGATTCTTTCAGCCTCTATTTTGCCCTCTGGCTCTAAAACATCAGGGCAATTTTCCTTGAGAATTTCTTGAAGGGTTATTTCTAGGTTGTTTTTTTGATCATGGCTTTTGGGTAGTCCAATAATTTTTAAATTGTCTCTCCTGGATCTATTTTCCAGGTCAGTGGTTTTTCCCATGAGATATTTCACATTGCCTTCTGTTCTTTCATTTGTTTGGATCTGCTTAATAGCATCTTGATTTTTCATCAAGTCATTAGCTTCCATTTGTTCCAGTCTAACTCTGAAGGAATGAATCTCCTCAGTAAGCTTTTGAGATTCTTTTTCCATCTGGCAAATTTGACTTTTTAAGGCATTCTTCTCCTCATTGCCCTTTTGGGCCTCCTTTGCCATTTGAGTTAGTCTGTTTTTTAAGGTGTTGTTTTCCTCAGTCAGGCTGTTGGCCCTCATTTCATACTTTTCCTGCATCCTTCTCATTTCTCTTCCCAATTTTTCCTCCACTTCTCTTATTTGGTTTTTAAAGTCCTTCTTAAGGTCCTCTATGGCCTGTAACCTGCTCATAGTTTCCTTTGGGGCTTTTGGAGCACGATTTCTGACCTCACAATCCTCTTCCTGTTCTATGCTTCAATCTTCTTTGCCCCCTAAATAGGAGTCTAAGGTTGCATTTTTTTTATTTTGTTTCCTTTGCCTTGACATGTTGCCACTTAATTACTTTACTTTGGGGCTTATTGCCACAGTAGGCCTCTGTCACCAGACAGCGGAGCTTTCATCCCGAATGTTGGGGCTTCACA
Organism: Gymnobelideus leadbeateri; assembly: GCA_011680675.1. NCBI lineage: Eukaryota > Metazoa > Chordata > Mammalia > Diprotodontia > Petauridae > Gymnobelideus > Gymnobelideus leadbeateri. Next base: position 157,590 of record WOXC01004425.1, read on the forward strand.
GTTTTCTGGCAAGCTGGATACCCACCCAGACCAACCCCCCCATCACAATCCTCTATTCTATGATTATAATCTCTCCTCTCCATCCTGGAATTGGGACATTCAATTGGGTAATGGATGAAGAAGCTATCAAATGGCACCCAGTCCTTCACTTAGTGCTTGTACAGCAGTTCTCTGGAGTCCCTTTCTTACCAGATGTTTGGTCTTTTTATTGTCCCTGTATATTGGCCATGCCTAGTACCATGGTTTCCATTGTCTCGTCTGAGGTCCCACAGCCAGTGTCACAGCCCACTGTCCCAGTGCCTGCAAGTCTTTCTTTCTGTCTCCCTAAGTAGTCTTTGCCTCCAAAAATGACTTGCTCTAACTTTTTGTTTGCTTTGCTCAGAAATTGATTCAGCATTTTCTATTTTCATTTTGTAAGACAGGGTTTAGACAATGTTTGTCAGTTGTTACACTTCACTCTGCCATCTTGACTGCCATTTGAGCTCTGTGATCATTTGTTGTTGTTTTATTCCCAAAACTTTAGTCTCATTTCTGATGCCTTTTTTGCAGGGGGAGAAAAACTCCATTTAAATCTTTACTGTTTGGGCTACAAGATGAGGCACATACTCCATCACTTTTATTAAATGGTAGAAGAATCTGAAAATCTTTGCCAACTTCATATGTTTATCTTAAAGAATGACAGCAAAGAGCTGCTATCTTCAAATGACCTGTCAGCAATAATTACGTTTCTAGTTATTTCGTTACAAATTCGGTGTTTGGCTAAATGCTTGTCTCCTCCTTACAGTCTCTCTGTACTGTAATGATGTTCCATCTAACGGAAAGGCCCTCGAAATTGGAAAGGCTAATGTGTAGAAATGACCTGAAGCATTTCCTACCCAAGGTGTGAACCTCAGCTTTTTAGTGTATCCAAATGGAGACACCCTGATCCTTTTAATCAGCATGCTTCATTTGCTGCATGCAAACAGTATAAATATTTAATCACAGTGCAGTCAAAACTGGATTGATGCCACTATTTTGTAATGAATAGATAGCCATACTGTATTGAGTACTAATGCACTCTCATACTCCAAAGTCACTGAAATGAGAGTGTACTAGTCATTCCTTATTTTCACTTTGGTTAGGCAAAGGAGTTAAGATGCTAGTGATTGCTTCTGTGAAGGAAACTTTGCCTTTTTATGAACTGTAGTCAATTTTTAACAATTTGCTATACTAAATTGTCATTGAAAATGTTATTTTAGTCTGCTTTTATGCTGGTAATGTTGTAATTACAACATCCCCATCTAAAATCACCCATCTGTATATATGTGATTAATGTAATATAACATTTACAAATTCAAACTCATAATGCAGGGAAAGTTGAAATAAAGACTCTTACAGCAGAGCCAATCTACACTACACATTTTTAATACTTTGCTGAGTTAGAAAGTGAAGTGTCCTTAATTGGAAATGTCTGAATAGCTCAACATCCTTAACAGAGCTTGCAGTGGCAGTAAATTAATGTTGTAAAATTTTTAAAATGTATCTTTCTGGACTTTTCAAATATACTGGGAAGCATTCCTGAACTGTTCTTTAGAGTGTATGGCTAATAAAATAAAATAGAGTAAATATGAGACCCTGTGTTAGGGCCTTGGGATGTCTTTTTTTTCTCAACTTCATGCAAACTATCCTAATGAATAGACCTAAGACAAAGTGAGGGGAGAAATATATAATTAGTATAGGTGTATTCACCTCATTGATCAAACATTTTGAATTGAGTCTTTTAGCAAGAGTGCTCTGGCTATGTCAGGTGTTAGATACAATCCAACCAAGAATTTTCTCGAGTTGAAAGAGGAACAGAGAACATCTATGAAAGAAGGAAGAGAAATTATAGAGACAACTTAGTTGGAATGGAATCTGAAAAAAGAAACAAAAGAATCTGATAAATCTTAAGCATAGTTTGTTCTTTTCCCAAGCACCATATGTTTGAATTAGAAATTTTCTCATCATTAAGTCTTTCCGTTGTTCATTTATTCCCTTTTCTCTTATTGGAAACCACTGTTGGATTTAGGATATGCCAAGAGTCTTGTATATACTCTCCTTGTGAATTAAAAGCTATAGTATGTTCATTTGTAGTGTTGTTTGTTATAATCATTTTTTATAAATGTAATCTACAAGATAAGGAAATAGATCAGTTAGAAACTACCCTTTACCCCATTTAAAATGACCAAAAGTTCTTCAGGAAAAAACATTTCTGAGAAAAGCTGACCAAAATATGTACCCTAACACTTCTTTGAGAATATCAATGGTTGATCTCTCATTAATTCATTAATTCACTTAGAGGGAGGCAGTATGGTATAGTGGAAGACTATTAAACATAGTCTTCTAGCCAGATATTGATGTATTTATTTTTAAATGTTTCTTGCATACAAAAGGTTGTTGGATTTTGTTATCAATTATGTCACTTTCATTTTACTTTATTGTTAATTCATTCACATATGAAGTTATGGCTGTTAAGTTTGTTTTTTTTTTCTCAATGTGTTCCTTTAATTTTGCTTTTTTTATCCCCGTTCTAAAAAATCCATACTTTGTCTCTGAAATTCGTTTTGTTTAAACAGCTTTGATGCTAATCTATTTCCACAGTCTCCCTCTTTTCTATGCTTGTATTTGCATAATCATTAGATTTTACACAAATGTTTCATTCCTTTTTTTTTCTTTTTAATTAGTTATCTAATTTCTCTTCCTTTTTTTCCTTCCCCTTTTCTAGTTAGAGTGGTTAGTTCATAAGCTTACCTCCTTCTCCAAGTTTTTATTTTGGCTAATTCCTTTTTCTTAGTTTTTCTTTCCTTTGCTTTCTTTATTATTTCTCATCCCTTACAACCTTTTGATTTTCTTTTGTTTTGTGCCCTACAACCTTATTTCTTTTTTATTTCTGTGTCCCTCATGGATTTGAAACTTCTAAAGTACTAAGTTTTATCTTATTCTAACCAATTTATATGTTATTGACTTATAGATCTTCCTCTGTCTTCCCTTTTTTCTCATGTACCTTGATTTGGATATACCAATGTTATGAGATAAATAATTTCACATAAAAGCAGTACCACAGTATATTCAAAATACCCTGTGTACCAAACATTATGGCCTGTACTTAACCACACCAACACCATGCTCAATCTCTTTCCCAAAGGTCATAAAATCTTACCATGTTTCTCCCATTCCCATTATCATTCTAGGTACAAACTGTCCCTATGCAGCTTACATGTAAAACCTCCTGAAGCAGAATGCTTTCCAGAGAAACACCCTATTCTTCTAGAGAAATTGTTTTCCCAATTTTCCCAAATTCCACTGTGACTAAATCCATCATGTGCTCCCTGTCTCCTACACTTTCTCCCACAAGGAGACATTCTTCATTGTTATTGCCTCCTCTTCTTTATCACCTCCCTAACACACACACACACACACACACACACACACACACACACAGCCATTCACTGGCTCTCACTCAGATGGCCTTATTTTGAGTTTTGGCCCTCTTTGCCCCTTAGCAATTGTATCACTACAGGCAAGTTACTTAACCTCTCTTGGAGTTAGTTTTCTCATTCCTAAAACTGGGTCATAATACTAAAATAATATTAATAAGGTCAGTTGAAGAGAGTATTTTGGAAATCTAAAAATGCTATTATTCATTCTCTCAACAAATTTAATGTACAGAAGATTAAGTCTAAATAAAATAACCCCTCTCAACTTAATAGCCTTCCATCTCCTGCTGGGTGCAATAATACCCAGGAAAAAAGGCCACTAGGGGCCAGACTGAGCATCTTTTATCTGCCCCCAAACAGCCACATCCATCTGTACTAGTCAAGAGCATCTTCTGCCTCCTACTGCTAGTTCAATTGTCCATCTGGCATGTGCTAAAAAGAGGACAAAGAGAAGTAATCCTCCCCTTCAACTTTAGGTCTCTCATCTATTGCTCCACCTGAGGACAGAGGAATGATACCTTCTATTCAATGATGAACATTCCCACACTTGGTCATATTCTTCACATTCCATTGGCTCTTCATTCCTGTATGTCATCATCCAAACCACATTCTATACTCCTTATAAATCAGTACTCATGCCCCTTCCCCTCAATGCTCCCACACAAAGTTTCATCTTAAGTCCTCACAACCCTTCTACTGGGCCCTCTTGTAAAGTCAACCAAGAGCAGCTCTCCTGCAGACTGCTGCTGTAAATAAACTTTAAGGATCTAATCACATAGTATAGTGGACTCTCTATTTAAACAAAACATTCAAGAAACTAAAGCACAGAATTCACAACAATATAGCATAACAGCTTATTACTAAAGTGGACACACAGTCTTAAACAAAACATATCATTCAGTAAGTCACAATCTCCTCAATCAATACACTGTATCCAAGGAAAGTTCTCTTCCATCTTCACTCCGAGGCTGGCTTTCAATCACCCTTAAGCCAATCATTCTTAAGGGATAACAGAAAGTAAAATCTCCATGCACCCCTAGGTCACAGTAAATTACCATCTCTTCAGTCAACACAGAGTACCCAAGTAAAGTTCTCTTTCATCTTGACTAAAGGTTGGTTTCCAAACCCAACAGCTCCTCCTCCATGGGCTGCTTCCAACTCTTGCCTGGATTCACACATAGGCAGCTCTTCCAGATATAAGACATTGCCAGCACTATTATCTCAATTCACTTTCTATGTGACAAAGTAACACAAATCAAGAGACAAGGCTTCTGTCTGAAAAATCAAACACAAATTAACAGCAAAGTCCCAGGATTTCTGTAACAGCAGTAAAGTCCTCTTTCAGTGCTTCTGTAACAGTGTTATGCCATGCACATGCAGCTTTTCAGAGAACTGCTACTGTGAACAGCTTTTAAGGTTCTGATTACACAGTATAGTGAACATTCTATTTGTTCCATAACAAATAAGAGCAAAACATTCACAGTAAATCAAGGTACAGCATTCACAATGTTACAACTTGTCACAGAAAATTACAATATAGTGTTCTCAAAAGCTTATGATTAAAATGGAGATATATTTTCCACCATAGTGGCAACAAAGTTTTGAACAAAGAACAATCATCTCAAAGTACAATAGTCAAAGTCTTCCACTCATGGAGCACACTAAATTAACTCAATCAGTCACTTATTCAGCAATCAATTATTAAGTATCATTAATCAATAAGTGCAATCATTAGAGAATACACAAACCTCCCACCCCTAGATCACTAGTAAACTACAGTTCCATCATTACTCAGTACCCAGGGAGAGGTCTTTTCATCTTGATTTGGGGCCTGTTCTCAGATTCCCTGGATCCCCTTCCATGGACCCAGATTCTACCTGGATTCACCAGAATGTCACCTGGTATCAATGGCAGACAGCTCCCAGTTCTTTGTCCAGCTCTCTGGGTAGGTCCTGCTCCACACTGAAGTTCACAGGGTCCAATAGATCTCAAATCCTTCACAATTTCTGTTCCCAGGAATCCAAGGCTCAACCAAGCCACAAACAAAGTCCCTACATCCTGGTCATGCTTCCTCAGTCTTCTGCAGCTTGTTCAAAAAATCAGAATCACCCTATCCAGCCTGGGGGCGGGGGTGGTTCCTGGGCTCCTGGGCTCCTCTTCAGTCTCCTGGGCTCCTGTTCAGAAGAAGCTCTACCACTACAAGTTCTCAGGAAATTCTGGCTCGGTTCTCGATTCTCTCTTCTGTAGCTGCTCTGCCTCCAGATTCTTGTCTGAAGAAATTCTGACTGTGGCTCTCTGGGGCTTTCCTTATACACACAGAATTAGCTATTTTCTGTTTCAGCCAACCCCTTCCTGTTACATCAGCAACAGGAAACAGGTGTTCATACCTTCTGTTTCCCCAACAGAGGCTTGATCAGTTACTAAGTGCTAAGTACCTGCTTACTTGCCAATACAGAGGGGTCAAATTTCATTACCATTACAAATAGCAGTAAAGTCCTCTTTTAGAGTTCTTTAACAACAATAAAGTCCTATTTCAGGACTTCTGTCTAGAAACAACAGGCAGGGTGCTTTTGTCTAACAGACCAATAGAGTGCTACAGAGTGCCAAAAGCACAAGCATTATCCCTCTCAGTTCTGCTTGGTCCCAGATCTGCTCCAGCTTTTCTCTGCTTTGCTCCTTCCTTTTCTACTATTTCAGCAAGCTCTTCCCATCATGTGCTCCATGTGATGATGTTAGACCTATCAAGGGCAGGGAATGTCTTCAAATTCCCCTAGGCCTTTATTAAGGGCAACATAATGTATATTGTTTCCAACAAAGACCTTTTGTGAAGCTCAAAGGCACTTGAATAGCTGAAACAAGCTGCAAAGTACTACTTTGATTGCCATTACACCTCTGGAATGTCCCTTCCACAGACAACAAAGTTCCCTTCATCTTAGATTAATTCCTCTTCTACTTATTCAGCCTTTACTGCCACCTTGTCCCTGCATGACACAACCTCCCTAATCACCTTTTCCAGTACTGGCCAATACACCTTCAGTCATTCTCCTCAGCTCCCTTGTTGAGCTCCTTCTTACTCAAAATTGTCACTTCCAGGTTCTCCCCCTTCCTTCACACTCAGTAAACTCTTTTCCCTTGAAGTACATGTTATTCAATTCTACAGCCCAATCAAAGTCTTGGTAGAGGTCTACAGACCTCCAGGTTACTATCCTTCCTCCTATGAGTTGATACTTATCTTACAATGTTTCTTTCCTATCCATCTCCTACTCTAGTAGTAGGGAACTTTAACATTAGCATTGATTCTCCCTCAAATGTCCTAATCACTTAGTTCCTCAACCCCATCATCCACTCCTCCACCCCACCTCAGTTAGACACATAGATGGTCATATTCTTGATCTTCCCAATACCCACAAATGTACAGCTTTCATGTTCAATAATTCTTAAATCTCTTTATCCATTGAATTTTAATCTGTCTTTTTGCCTATCCTTATATAACCTTACTCTTTACCCACACTATGACCTCCATTACTTTGACCCTCCTTTGTCCTGGGTCTTCTTCCCTGCACTAGCCACTCTCCCCTCTTCTCCCTATCTTGATTCCTTAGTAAACCAATTCAACTCTATACTATCTTGCTGTCTTGAACACCTAGCTCCCTTACCATACCACTAATTACATTGAGTCAAGTCACACTTGGATCATTCCCAACATTGGTCTCTTCTATTCCTTGATACATACTGCTAAATGAAGATGAAGGAAAATACAAAGCTGTTCCAAGTAGGTCCATAACAAATTTATATTATATAACTGCAACTGGGCCCTCATTGTCACCAGGGATTCCTGATATGTCTCTTTTTTCGACTCACTACCACATTTTTCCAATCTCCTTCCAAAACTTTTTATCCCTTCTCAAATCTCTCTTGGCTCCTGCATGTCTCTAGGGTGAGAACCTTGATTTATATTTTATAGAAAAAACTGAGGCCATTCATTAGGAACTCCCTCTGTTCCCTTCTTCCTCATCTCCTTTCATCTGCTTTCTCCTCCTTCATCCATCTCACATGATGAAATGTCCTTGTTACTTGTCAAGATGAACCGCTCTACTTTTTCAAGTGATCCCATTCCATCAAATCTCCTACAATAGGTTGCTCCCTCTGATATTCCCACTCTTTCACTTATTTTCAATTTTTACCTCTTTAACATTTTTACTGTCTACAAACATGCCCATGTCTCCCTCATCATAAATAAAACTCAGTTGATCCTTCCACCTCTGCTATCATCCAACATCTCTTCTGCCTTTTGCAGCTAAACTCCTTGAAAAAAAATATCTATAATAGATGTCTCCACTTTCTATCCCCTCTCTATCTGTCTTCTTAATCCCTTACAATTTGATTTTAAACCTTATCATTCCATAAAAACTGCTCCTTCTTAAGTTACTAATGAGATTTTAGTGGTCAAAACTAATGGCCTTTTGTCAGGCTTCATTCTCCTTAACCTATCTGCAGCCTTTGACCCTACTGATCACTCTGTTCTCCTGGATACTCTCTTCTCTGTAGGTTTTCAGAATACTACTTTCTCATGGTTTTCCTCTTCCCCGTCTATACTCTTTCTCTGCCTCCTTTGCTTAAGCCTCTGAAAGATCACATCCTCTAAAGTTAGTTGTCCCTCAGAGGTCTGTCTTGGGCACTATTCGCTTCTCCCTCTATACTACTTTATTTTGTAATCTCATCAGCTCCCATAGATTTAATCACAACCTCTGTGCTAATGATTGTCAAATCTACATTTCATATCCTGTCCCACACTCTCTGATAACCTCCAACATGGCATAACCAACTACCTTTCAAACATCTAAAACTGCATGTCCAGTTGACATCTTAAATACATTATGTTCAGAAGAGAATATATTGTTTTCTGCCTAAGCCCTCTCTATCATCTTCCTTTACCATAAAAGGCAAAAGCTTCCTCCTAGTTCTTCAGGCTCAAAAACTATGAGTCATTCTAGATTCTTCACTATCTCTCACCACACCCCCATATCCAAGACATTTTGCCAAGACCTATCAATTTCATCATTACAGCATTTCTGGAATAGCCTCCTTTTTCTCCTCTGATACTGCCACCACTCTAGTGCTGAGCTCTGATCACCTCATGCCTGGACCATTGCAATTTACTGCTGGTGGGTCTGCGAGCCTTAAGTCTCTCCCTACTCCAATACATTCTCCCTTCCATTAATCCACTAAAGTAATTTTCCTAAAGTCAAGTTTGGATGATATCTCTTCTCATTCAATAAACTCCAATGATTTCCCATTTCCTGATGAATCAAATACAAAATGCTCTGTTATTCAAAGTTCTTTATAACCTAGCTCCCTCCTACCTTTCCATTCATTTTACAACTTACTCCTTAATACATATTCTTGGATCCAGTGACACTGGTCTCCTAACTGTTCCCTGAACAAGTTGCTCCAGACACTTTCTCTGGCTGACTCCCATGACTGAAACACTCTCCCTCTTCTTCTCCAGCTACTAATTTCCCTAGATTTCTAAAAGTTACAACTAAAATCACACATACACATACCAGGAAGTGTAGACCCCTATTAATTTCAATGTCTTCCTTCTTTTAATTATTTCCTATTTATCCTGGATATAGCTTGATGGGTATATATTTATTTGGAGAGTATCTCCTCTATTAGATTGTAAGCTCCTCGAGCGAAGTGACTGTCTTTGCCTTTTTTTTGATATCCCCAGTGCCCAGCATATAGTAGTAGCCTAATAAATATTTTTGTTTGATTAAATGGCTCCACTTAGCTCCAGGATCAAGCTCTAAGCTACAAAGTTGAGTTTTACCCAATGGTAATTGAAATGCAGAGTTTCAGTGAAGGTTTTGATATGAAATAATAACATGAATAAATCAGTCATTTAGGAAAATTAGAATGGCAGGAATGTTTAGGATAGTACCATAAATTTAGATTTAAAAGAGGCCTTAGAGTTTAATAATCCTAAACTCTCTACCACGCTCACTTTATAGATGAGGGATCTGCGTCTTAGAGAGGTAAAGGGGCTTGCTTTTGGTAATAAAGCTTGTAAATGACAAAGGAAGGGTATGAAATCATATATTCTTGACTCCACGGCCACTTCAGGGGTCATTCCATATATTATACCATGCTGTTCCAGGTCAGAGACTGAAAAGGGAGTCCAGGTATAAAATGATGAGTTCCTGTGTTAGGATTCTGACACAAACATCAAGAAAAATAGAAAAAGATGTTTTTCTCTTCAGTACATGGCTTTCCTGCTATGACCTTCATTTTTACATTTTCACAACTCTGAACTTGAGATCAGATTCAAAGACCAGCTTTAACTTCTTTATTAATAGTGTGAGACCATAAAGTTAGAATTTGAATGCTTGCACTACGTACCTCACAGGATTAGTTTGTGGATTAAATATGATTCCATTTATGAAAGCATCTTTTAAATGTGAGCTTGCATCATGATCAGGATGATGATGATATTTCATTTAAATAAAGAATGCATCATTGTTTTTTCTTCTACATAGTTTCCCAGAGTAATCATCAATCATAGATTATTAATTTCTTCTTTAGATATTTATTTCAAAGAAAAAAACTTATGGAGGTTTTTGACTTGTGATGAATTGTTGATAAGAGCCAAAATACTTTTTCAGTAAAAGATACTGTTCCTGATCTTTCTGGAAGTAAAATAGGTAGGATTTATTACCCTTTTTTTTCCTTTGGGAATGATCCACGAACTAGAAGGTTTTATAATTGCAAAGATGTATTTTCTTTTGCATGATACCACATATGAATGCTTTCCATCCAGGCAAAATTAAAAAGGACTCAGGGTTGCATGTTGGAAAGCAAGCTGAGTGTGTAATTAGTGGAACTAAGTTCAAATGTTGGCATTTGCTACCTTTGTGACTGAAACTTAAATACTTTGAATGCTGCTTCCTTCCTCTCTTAAATGAGGATGAGGGATTCAAGGCTTCTAAGATCCCTATGAACCCTCAATGTAGGATTTTTCCTCTTTGTGATTTTCGAAGTTATCCTTAATTTTCTTATTTGTGCTTGATGTTGGCACATTAGCATATTAGGAGATATTTTAATAATAGCAAGTTTCTGCTTACCTCTTAAATTTCTTTCTGTTGAAATGAAGTACAATGCGGCTAAAGGAAAAATAAGGAGGTGATCTAGGGAAAATTTATGTTTGAGTTTTTATCTTGTTTCATATTTTGTGATTTCCTTTTTCCTCTTAAGTATGAGCAAATGAACCCTAAGCTTTCAATTTGTGATTAAAGTGTCATCCATTTGACATGGTCATTACTTAATGCTCACTTAACAAAATTTTACAAGATCAAATTACAACAGTGGGAGACATAACAGATGGCCATCTGGCCAGAATCCATGCATGGCTCTACTCTGGACTTTCTTGAGTCAGCAACATAGAAGAGTATGCAGGAGTTAAGGAGTCAAGGCAAACAATACCTCTGCTTTCCAGCTGTGATTTTGAATGAACTCAGCTGTGACACCTGGCCTGGGTGGGAACTAGCCCTCTCTGAGTCTAGCTGGAATATGTCTGACAGTCAGTGCTCTCTCTGCTTTATAATGAAGAGACAGGTGTCAGAGATCAGATTCCAAAAGCACAACTAGAAATCATTTCTCAGTCCCTGCTCTTAGGTTCAAAATTAGTTGCTCTAGTTTTGAAGAAATACAGGTTATTGAATGGAACTCATCCACTTTTAAGGAAAAAAATGAAGTTATCCTAAGTTTGATTTAAAGCAGAAGCTACACATAGCATATGGAAAGAAAAAATTGCCCTTGGCCCCAGGCTTTCTATTTATGGCAGCTTCTAAATAGCATTAAAAATTACCACATAGGGAATAGGAAAGAGCTCTGAATTAACAAGGATCATAGTTGTCACACATGATTTTTTTTTTGGTAGAAAGCTATCAGTTGATTTGGATGATTTTGAGAATTATGTTTTAATCTCCAAAAAGCAAACCATAATTCCTGACCATTATAACTTGTTCATTAATTTGTTACTATATATCCTTCACCTTGATAGATAGTATGGTGGCTAAAAGAAATAAGTTATCATTCCCATACATGGATCAGTTGTCTAGTTGTTGAGATAGAACAATTAGAAAACATGTATATATGTATGTATACACATATAATTTGTGATGTGAATAGTACTGTTTTAAGAAAATATTAGTGCTTAATGCTTATGATAATAGAGAATACAAAAAGGATCTGAGGTGGGTTTTGGGAGGGGGGTTCAGAAGGGTGTGGAACTCCTTACCTCTCCATCTCCTCACAACAAATCTAAGGCTTAATAGAGAAGTGCTAAGAAATTGTCTGAGGAAACTGAAAGGTAAGTGACTTGTCCATGGTCATACAATTAGTATTAGAGATGGAATTCAAACCCAGTTCTTCCTATATCTAAGTTTAACACTCTCTCACTCTATTCCTTGTCATAACACAGATAGAAAACATTACTCTGCCGTGTCTTTGGTTGACAGTGTATTATGCTGTGCAAGAAAGAAATAAAAATCATGGAAGCAAAAGAAGCCAATTTTAAATTTGTTTTTTACATATTACTATTTCTCCCTCCCCCAAATTCTACCCATGATCTCTTTTTAGATGGATTTTATAAAGAATGGCAGCTGCATTTATTTCCAAGGGAGCTGTTCTGTTTGGAAGAAGCTCACAGATTAGGAATGCTCTCTCTCGGAACAGAGGAGGTGCTGTCATGGAACATTAATATATGTTTGTTGAATTGAATTGACTTCCTATAGAGACAAGAAGGGTGAGAAGAGTCCATTTCCTATGACAGTTTCTATGAGAAGAGAGAGGTTGTTTATTAGATGGATGATGAAAATAATTTGTAGTTCAGCCCTTTTACCCACATAGTAAAATGTGTGTTTGAACTCAAGAAGCCTGAGGATTTCTGTAACCTCCACATGGCATTCACTAATTCCTCTGGCTCCATTTTCCATCTGAAAGATGGGGATCATAGTGATAAATCATCTTCATGGTGCTACATATCAAAATTCTGTTTTAATAGGTTGGAGTCTTTTTTTCCTATTATCATACAGTTTTGAGAAACTTATGGGCCTTTTATGACAATGTAGAAAGCAATTGTGGGTAATGCTGGATACATTAGTGATAGACAAGTTTTGTTAGGTTAACTTTTTATAAGAAAAAAAAAAAGAAATGGAAGAAGTGTCAAAATTATTTGTCTTTCTCCTGAACTTGCTACATTTTTCAGCTGAAAAATATTGTAAAACTGCTAACCAGTCAGCAGATATTTATTAAGTATATACTCTAGGTTCAGCATTGTAACAGCAATATGAAAGGTGCAGATGTACCATGAACTATAACTAAAAGTAATGGTATTTAATTTCTCATGGCAACAAAAGATGGATTACAGTAGGTAAGACTGTAGCAAATAACATTCATGCTCTTCCAGGGACACCCAAAATATCTACCAGAATCATTCATTAAAAACATCCCCAAGTTCTCTAAAATCTTGCACTAAATATCCATGCACTCAGGCACACTCTCACTCGCTCGCTTTCACTGTCTCTTCTCTCTCCTCTCTCCCTACTCCTCTCATTCCTTTTCCCTTTCCCTCTCTATTTTTATCTTTCCCTCCCTCCATTTTTCCCCTCTCCCCTAGCTCTGAACCCTCAGAATTATGAGAAGTGACATTACCCTGATGCCAAAGCTTGCCTCTTCGGGAAAGAGCAAGCCCTGCCAAGTTAATATGGCTTCTGTATTTCCTTTGCTCCTCCTATTGCCTTCTAGCCTAGTGAGGGCCATACTCTTCAGTATGATTAGATTAGTGAACTCTTCTATTAGATTATAGACTCCTTGAAGGCAAAAACTGTCTTTTGTCTCTTTTTTATATCCCCAATACTTAGCACAATACTTGGCACATAGCAAGTGCTTAATAAATGTTTATTGATCCATTGTAGGTACACCCATTTAAGTCCATCCTATAAGGCTGAAGGTGGGCAAATATTCAGCAGTATTTATTGGAGCGATCAATGAAATTTCAAAAGAATTTTAAATAAGGGAACTGAGGTACAGGGAGATCAAGTAACATGTATATGTACCTAATATAGGAAACAAAACAGCATTAGAATACACATACATGTGTAAAAGTGTGCATGGATACACTTTATTTTATAGAGAAGGGAATGGCAAAACACTCTAGTATCTTTGCTGAGAAAACCTCAAATGGAGTCCCAAAGAGTTAGATACAACTGAAAACTAAAAAGCAGGGAAGCATGGCTCTAATACCAGTACTTTCTTTGTTCAAGTTCCATTTGAGAATTAAACAAGGCAATGACAAGTAATTGACCACTTACTAAAGGAGGTTCATTTTACTCACAGTGGTATGTAGCTTCTCTGGATATTGTACACCCCCACACCCTCTACCCCATCTACATGTGGAATCATGTCTGATCAGTAGGTCATCAGAGTATGACAACTCATGTGGATTTGGATATTCACAGAATCTGAAAGGCCTTAGACCACATGCAAATAGGACCTTTTATCCAGATGGCTCCATCTCTATGACCAGAAAGCTACATCAGGGAAACTGCAGCCAATCAGGTTCTAAGGGCAGTTTTGTCTCCTACAGATTAAGACCCATCCTGTGAGCAAGAGGAGAAATTTTCTAGGGAAATATTGGTCTTACCATAGTTACTAATGACTGATATAGGGCCTTCCCTTCTCATATAATTGAGTCACTAGCTCCTTCATATAGATCTGGAATGGGCCTCAGAAATGATCTAATCCAATGCTTTCATTTTAGAGATAAGGAAAGCTAATCCAAGGAAAGTTAAGTGATCTGTTCAATATCACAGAGATGGTAAATGGCAGAGTGAAAATTCGAACCCATGTTTTCATTTAATAATTATTTCATTGTATTTATTCTCAACCAGTTTTATATTTTGTCTTAACCCAGATGTTTAGTAGTATATGAAACTATAAAACCATTGTGAAGAGAGGTTGAACTGGGAGGTCTGGGGAAATTATTGGTTGGTTTTTTGTTTTGTTCAAGTTGAATTTTCAGGGACTGTCAAATCACACAACATTAATAGTTGCTCACTCTGCCTTTACATAAGATCTCCCAGTAAAGGTCCATGTTTATAATGAAATTTTATCTAAATAAACATATACCAATTTCATTTTATTCAGGATATCCACAAATATTTTTATTTCAATGAGATAATTATTAAATTTTGTGGAGTTTTCTTTAAATTTTTTAAATGATTCAGATTTAATAGTAAGACTTTTTTTACATAGAGAAAAATCAATTCAAATAGCTGACTTTTGCACAAATGTAGTTTAAAGAAAAAGATTAGCCTGGAAAGCTTAAAAGCATCAATCAAGAGAAGCTTCCCAGAATACTACTTTGTTCTAGCCAGGTCAGAAATATGGCAGAGGTTAGAAGGGAAATTGCCAGCATGCTCAATCATTTTGTAGAGACCATAAAAGGGAAGCAAAAAGGAAACGAAGTACCACATGCTTCTAATACTTAGACAACCTCTCTTAAAAGCTTGTTTGGATGGCAGCACCTTGCAAAGTGCAAACCAGTATAGACTGTAAGTTGTCATTGTTATTACTATGAAAACAAAGTTTTAATTTGGACTTTTTAAAAAAGAAGTAAGGTTGGTAAAGATTTCATCTGATTTTCTCATTTCTAATGAGAAAACTACTGAGAAACTAGTTTCACTTATAAAATGTTCAATTATGTTAATCCCACAGACTACTTTACTGTTTGCAAATATGAAATCCCAGCCTTCTTTTCAAACACATAACTTCCCATGCCCTTTTGAATGTTTTGAGGAACTAATTTGAATTGATGCACATGTCCCTGCCATGCATGTTTCTCTGCTTCCTTAATATCTATAATTTCAGATTAGACATATTATCTAAAAGAAGGAAAATCACCATGCCCAAATTCATTTCAGTGCAAAATGAACATTTAGAAATATCTTCTTTGTGCCATGGTTACACCATGTGCATACACACACACACACACACACACACACACACACATACACTTAAGTGTGCAGTACTTGCTATCACTCAAATAATAATAAATATTTTATTTGAACTGTTGCAGAGAGAAGTGGAAGAAGAATCCATTTTTTATAAGAGCTACTTTGAGAGGTTTCCTATTAAGTGGATTAAAACCTGTATGCATATGCTAGAGAATCTTATGAATATAAAACTGCCTTATACTGTCTATCTTTATAACACATATGTAGCATACATTGAATTCTGTAGTGGGGAAAAGACCTTAATTTTGAAAGACCCAGGTCACCCAAGTGCATCCTGGGCCACATCATCTTTACTCCTATTTCATCACTGGATTCTAATGACTGGAGGAGACAGTGAGGCTGATAACTTTGGGTATATGTGCCTCACATAAACCAAATTCACTTGCAAGTCAGGACATCACTCGGGTGATGTCACTGGTCCTCTTGAAGAAAGAAGGAAAATAAAAACAATGAATCCTGTAACCTTAATTACTAAAATGTGTATATGAGCTTATAGGCTCAGGAATTCCCTCCAAAGATATGGCTCATGTCTGAGTGCCTCCTTGTCCATACTGTGTAACCCTGATCTGTGCCCCTTCCAAATATTTGTCATATAAGATTTACTCAATGTTCTGGAGACCTTGATCACTTTCTATCAGTATAGTATGGGTGGCATTGAAGCATTCTTCCCATTGACCTGTTGCTCCTCGCTCTCTCCTTATGACTAGCCCATCTCCTTTCATATAGTTCTTTAATGGCATCCATTACTCCTGTTCTTTTTCAAGTTACTTGCTGGTTATGTTGAAAGCTGCTCACATCAGCCATGTACCTTTCCATTGTCCTCTGTAGAGAAGAAAAGTTTTTTTTTTTAAACTGAATAGATCTATTATTTTTCATGAGCAATTAATCTTGTTGACATTACTTATATGAAAATGCATAAAAAAATGCCTGCAAAGCATGGTGTTGAATTCAGCTGTTCATTAATATCGATCAAATTCTGTTCCCATTTTGTTAGGAGCTACTTAAAGATTACCTCTGAAAGTATTACAGCCTCTATTGATTTTAAAACTCCCTGAAGCCTATTGTGTTTTAAAAGTGAGCTTACAAGCTTTTGCTTTCAAGAGTGATGTTTACAAACTTTTATGTCTGATCAAATGCTGTGAATCTTGAAGACTATGGACCCAAAAAAGTTCACTTTCACTTTGATTATCCTGATTGTACTGAACATTACAAGTTTCTTAGAACTTTGTCTTCTAATAATTGAATATAATGAAAATTCTTTGGAAACTATTGTTGATGGGGAAAAGAAATGACACCTCATATTTGTTTAAATTTTATAGATTTTAAATGATTTACAGATTTTCTGTTCATTTTTCAAATCACCTTTTTTTTCTTCCAATAAAATTCAGTTCCCATGAATTCTTGGGTCATAGATTTATGACACTGGACTCTGGAAAGCTATCTCAGAAGAGCACAAGTTCTGGAGGTTCCTACTTAATTAGAAAGCTATCTAGACTCAATATATCTAAACTCTGAAAGTTCCATTACCAGAAATTTAGACACCAAGTCATGATTTTCCCTCCTAAAGAAACGATAATTATAACCTGATCAGGTGCAGAGGTATTGTAACCTTCATCAGTGGAGAGATTACCTACAGTAATAGTCCATTGAACATTCCCAGTTAAATGTCCCTATGCATTATCAATTCAAAAAGTCCTAAATAGAAATGCTATTTCCCCCCAAATTCTCCTTGCTTCCTAACTTTCCTATTGAGGCTACTACCATCCATCTAATCACTAGATATGAAATGAAACACTTGATATTTCTTTCTTCCTCCTCCTCCATTTTTAATCATTTACTAAGTTGTGTCGATTCTAATTTGACAAAATCTTGCAAATACACCCCCTCTTCTTCACTCACACAAACTCCATCCTAGTTCAGGCCTTAATATCATTTTACCTAGACAATTTCAATAGCATCCTCATTGGTCTGCCTGTTCCCAGTCACTCTCCATGTCCTAGCCTCCACCAATCCATCCTCCACACAACTATCCAATTGATATCACTAAAGATATAATGAATCAGCAAGCATTTTATTAAGGATGTCCTAAGTCCTAGGTAGTGTAGAAACAAATGCAAAAATGAAATCATACATGCACTCAAGCAGATTACAGCTCAGCCTGGGAAATCAATGTGCATGTTCACATGTATATGTATGTGATAGATACAGTGTAATTTTAGGGGGAAAAGATACTAGAAGATGGGGAGGGGGTGAGTCAGGAAAGGCTTCATTTAGAAATTGATACTTGAATTGATATTTAAAGGAAACTAATGATTCCAGAGGAGAGGTCAAAAGGGAGTGCCTTCCATGGCAGGGGTAGAGGAGGGAAGCCAGAGGAAAAGTGCATTGGTACAGAAACTGGATGTAGATTAGAGACAGTGAGGGAACAGAAAGAAGGCCTGTTTGGCTGGATGGGAGAGGGCATGAAAGGGGGTAAGGTATGAATTTAATTATGATACTTCCTTGATCAAAAAGTTCCAGTGGTTCCTTATTGTGTCGAGGGCAAATGTATGTGATATTGGTATTTTTTTTTCCATAATTTAGCAACTGCCTATCTTCCCAGGCTTACTCCATATTATCCTGCTTCTTGCACTCTGTGTCCAGAAAAACTGCCTACTTATTGTACATATGATTTTCCAACTCCCTCCCATCTCTATGCTTGGAATGTGCTCCCACCCCATTTCCATATCATATAATTCTTAATTTCCTTCAAAGAACAAGTCAAACCTCTTCTGTCTTTTATGCAGTCCCCATTTTCCAGCCCCCCCCCCGAATTTCCTCTGTCTTTATATATTTATATTTGTTTATCTGTCTTTAAATTGTTTTCTCCCAATATAATGTAATCTCTTTATCTTTTTCATGTCAAGGATTTTTTTCCCTTTTTTCCATATTTGTATCCCCGTCACCAGTCATAGGGCCTGCCACAGAACAGGCCCTTGATAAATGCTTCTCAGTGAATGAATGCATCCTAGATGTAGACATCTTTTATCCTAAATATTTCCCTGATATTAAGATGTCTCCAAATCTACCAATAGCTTATTATGACAGTTAAGGTGATTTGAAGCAGTCATAGCCTCACTTATTATAGGCGTTGTCAAGGAGATAATGATACCAGAAATAAATACCCACAGGTTTAGAAATAAATCACACTCCCAGGGAGTTTTGCCCTGACCTTGGGATTAATATAAAAACTGAATCTGATGGTAAACTCTATTGTAATATGACTAATCTTTACCATCATTTTCCTGACATAGCTTCTTTTCCCAAAATTCAAGGAAGACCCAATTCCTTTCTCTTTCTTAATCATTAAGTATTATCTTCCTCCAAAAGAAGACAAAATGAACCTTAGACTTGATTGATTTGGCTTTCCTTATGCAACTTTCTAGTCAACAAAAGGTAGAAAAATCCCACACTCTTCTATTCTAGGTTTTTCTGACTCGGCAGGTGCCACTATGTCTTCACCATCTCCTGTCCTGCTGTCCAGATTGTCTCTATATGGAAATGAAGAGATCTGTGATGAGAAGCTATGTTTGACTCTATCCTTGTTGCATATCTTTGCTTTATTAAGACAAAGTAAGCCCCATTTTGTTAAATACCCAATGACTCAAGAGTACTTCATTTAATTACAACATAAACCTTGAACTATGGAAATTCCTCTGTTAGAACTACCCTTCCAAACCAATTTGGATTTTTAGAAAGAAGGGAATCTGGAGCACACATGCATAGCTATGTAGAGAAGTAGACAATGAGATCCCACATCCATGGAGATATGAACAAATCATAAAAAAATCATGTTGAGTCAAATCTTATATTACTGAAACCAAACCTAATTAGTCTTCATAACTTATCATCATTGCTATCATCATACATTACCTATCATCACCAACAAGATGTATTTTTAGCCAATTTCTATGTGCCAGGCACTGTGCTATGCGTTGGAAAATACAAAGACAAAATCTTGGCTCAGGTGCTCAGGGCTTGAACTTGAATGCATAAGATAATATAACTATCTATTCTCCGTTCACAAATACACTCATATACTCATTACTTCCCATTCACTATCTATCTAACTATGTAGTAATCTCAAAAATAAGTAATCTTAAAGGGAGGGAACTAGAGGATGGTGGGAAAAGTGTCCTACAGAAGCTAGGTTTTGAGAAGAATCTTGAAGGAGAGAAAGAAAGAAAAATCCAAAGACAAAACTACCATGATTACATGATGCCAACCTAGGGCACATGAAGAGGAGACCACCAGAAGGAAGAGGGTGAGCAAAAAACAAAGCAAAGCAAAACAAACAAACAAACAAAAAAAACCTTGCTGAGGAATATAGCTCATAGAAGACTCCTTGTGCATGAACAAGGTCTGCTAAATCAGGGAGAAGGGAGCCCATACCAGGATCTACCTAGGGTGTTTTTGAACCAATAACAGTGTCACTATGACCACAAACTCAGAGGCCTGTATTGTTCCATGACAAATGTTAGGGTATGCCTTATGGAAGAATCCATGTAGACCACTCCAATGTAGGCTTCTTTGTGTCATAAATCAATGTTATATCTTCATTTCCATGGTAATGGTCAGATCAGGTGAATATAACAAACATTCCCCAGCATTTAGATGACACTGGATATACTTGATTACATATTTTCCAAGGAAGTAAGATATCTGCATTTTGGGGCGGCTAGGTGGCGCAGTGAATAGTGCATCAGCCCTGGAGTCAGAAGGACCTGAATTCGGATCCGACCTCAGACACTTAACGCACAATGACCTCGCCGTGTGACCTTGGGCAAGTTACTTAACCCCAATTGCCCTCCAAAAAGAAAAAAAAGATATCTGCATTTATTTCAAAAAATTACATATGCTAATAGCACATCACCTCTAGTTTACTATTGTAACTGACTCTAGTTTTGAGTTTTGAACAATGTCAATTAGAGTGAAAATATTGTGGCAACATAATAAGGCTAAAGCACTTGGTAGAATGAGTAGCTCAGCGAGCACAAAATCTACCCAACAGCTTTTAATTATAAAAATTGTCTGGTATATAGATATAAATTTCTACCAGCCATTTCTATCATAACTTCCATTGCTCCCAATCCTATTTAAATTTTAAAGCTGGAGCTTTATATGCCAGTATCATAGAATTATTGTGGGAAGGGACCTTAGATTCCATTTGGTTCAAACCTAACCCCTCAATTTTCATTAAGAAACCAGAGGCCCTGCTAGCTTAAGTAACTTCCATCCATCATTAAATTGCTAGTTAATGGAAAACTCAGAATTTATATACAAGTTCTTTTTGGACTTTTTGAAGTTTGCAGTGTAATTGGTTTTAACTACACCACATTGTCTTCTTTTTTCTTCTATCTCTTCAAATATATTACTACATTTTAATATAGACATCTAAAGTTACATTAGGAAAATATTAAACATTTTACTGAAATGTATTTACTGTACAGTGGAAAATAATACACTGGAAATACACTGTAACTGAAGCAAAAATATGGAAAAAGAAAATTCAAAAGGTGAAATAAACTCAACTCAATTGATGATGTATCTGTCAATGCAAATCTGGATCATTATGTTCATAATGTTTGGTGTTTAAGGATTTTTAAGATAGTTTTTTCTTCATTCCATATCCATGCTTACATGTCTCTAGAGAGGAGAATTAAGCTACCTTTAGTAGGAATTAGATGTTTAACCTTGTGGTCTATAGATGGTCGGTGTCATAATGGGGGATGTGAAGAGATTTACGGAGATCAACAAGAAGGAACATGGACCACCTTGAAGATGATGACTAGAAACATAGTATTGTTACTTGAGATTTTCATATGTGCATACTGGGCTTTCCCATCCTCAGCTTGTATTATCTTAGAGGGCAAGGAATATGACTTCCATTAATTTTTTCTCTTTCTCTCTTTTTATATCCTCTTGCCCTTCATTTCTAAACATGCTATTATATGTACAGGTTCATATGTTTGTTGAAATGATGGATTGGTGGATAGATGGATGGATGGATGGATGGATGGATGGTAAAAGGGGATTTGGTTTTCTTTGTTAAGATGACACTACATTACTGACAGTAAATCAAAGAGAGTTTGACACATCGAGAGTCTATATATATATATATATATATATATATATATATATATATATATACACACACGTGTGTATTTATATATGTGTATATATACAACACATATACATATGTATATACACACATACAAACATATATGCATACATGTGTTTATATATACATAATTTCATTAAATATTTTTCAATCACATATAAAAATAATCTTTTTTTAATTTTTAGCTCCAAATTCTTTCCCTCCCTTCTGCAACTCTGACCTCCTTGAAAAGGCAAACAATTTGATATTTATTATACATGTGGAATCATTTAGCATGTTTTTTTCAAAAAGACCTGGTCACTAGACAAAACCTGAAATAAGATGGCCTGGTTTCTATTCCCTTCTCTGACACCAGCTATCCAACTGTATGGCCTCTGGTATCTCTAAGTTGCTATGTCCCTTTAAGTAATATATTCTTGTCTTTTTTTCAAATCTCGAATATGACCTCATTAAGATGTCCATAGTCCATTCAGTCAATAAACACTT
The DNA here is from genome assembly GCA_011680675.1 of Gymnobelideus leadbeateri. Classification (NCBI taxonomy): domain Eukaryota; kingdom Metazoa; phylum Chordata; class Mammalia; order Diprotodontia; family Petauridae; genus Gymnobelideus; species Gymnobelideus leadbeateri. Next base: position 179,768 of record WOXC01004425.1, read on the forward strand.
ATCAAGAGCCTACTACTTGCCACATACTGTGCTAATCTCTCATGATACAAAGAAGGGCAAAGACAGTACCTGCTCTTAAGAAGTGCACAGTCTCTGCGCGGCTAGGTGGCACAGTGAGTGGAATGTCGGCCCTGGAGTCAGAAGGACCTGAGTTCGGATACGGCCTCAGACACTTAACACACACACAAATAAAAACCCAGCCGTGTGACCTTGGGCAAGTTACTTAACCCCAATTGCCCTCCAAAAAGGCAAAAAAAAAAAAGTGCACAGTCTAATGAGAGACAACGTTCAAACTTCAATATACAAATAAGATATATACAAAATAATTAGAAATGAGGTGAGATTTTAGCTGGGACTTAAAGGAATGCAGAGAAACTAGGTGGCAGAGATGGGAAGTGAGACAATTCCAGACCTGAGAGAGATGACCAATGAAAATGCTCAGAAATGGGACATGGTTATACCTTGTGCAAGAAATGTCACTGGATCACTGGGTATGTGGTAGTAGATGAGGCAGAAAGGGTAGTGTAAGCTGTGAGAAGATTGAAAGGTAAGGAGGTCAAGTTCCGAACAGAGGAAACAGATGACTGTTCATTTTATCCTGGGGGTGATAGGGAGCCACTGGAGTTTATCGAATAGTGGGGGTGACACAGTCAAATCTATACTTTAGGAAAACAATTTTGGTAGTTAAATGAAGAATGGGCTGGGATGAGGAAATACTTGAGGTGGAGACCAACCAGCAGAATATTATAATGAGGCATGATTGAGGCAATGTAGGACTGTTCCAAGGTGTTGGCAATGTCAGAAGTGAGAAGACAAATGCAACAAATGTTATAAAGGTAAAACTGGCAGGTCTTGGCAATAGATTGGATATGGAGGGGTAAGAGACAGTAGGAAGTTGAGAATTACACCTATGTTCTGAGGCTGGATGACCAGAAGTTTAATTTTACCCTCACCAACAAAAGGGAAATTAGTAAGAAAGCAGGAATTGGCAGGGCGGTGGAGGGGGGGGTGAATAATGAGTTAAGTTTGGGACATGTTGAGTTTAGGATGTCTAAGGAACTTCAAGTTTGAGATGTCTAATAGAGAGCTGGCAATGAGAGCATGAGGTTAGAGTGTGGTCATGGCTAGATTAGTAGATTTGAGAATCATGAACATGGAGATAATAATTGAATCTATAGAAGTATTCAGTCTTTTCCCATTTACTGAAGTTTATCTTCCCCTAATTACTCCTTGTCATACTAGAATCTATGGTAAATTACAGCAGCATTATTCTCCCCAAAATCCAAGACTCCTTCAATTTTGAATTAGCTTTTTGAAATATATCCATCAACAATCATTTTATCCATTCTTGCTTTGAGGTTATATAGAGCTCTTGGAGGAAGAAGCTGAAGCTGGCAGGGCCTGGATCATTAGGAATTCTGTTGTCAAACTTCAACCGGACCTCTGATGCTATTCCCCAAGCCTTTTATCCACTACTCAGATATTCTGTTCTCTCATATAGGCTCAGTTCCCTTCTGCTGACCCATACACCCAAATTCCCACCCTAATTACCTTATTTCTCTTCTTATATAATTTTTCAAAGAAAATTTATACCAGCTGGAATGAATTCTTTCGTATTCCTCTGCCTTCATCTTGGCACAGAGCTGACTTCAGATTATGGATCAGAGATAGGATTTAGAACTCTGAGGGACCTTATTAATTATATATTTCAACCCTTTATAGGTGAGAAAACTGGTCTAAATAGGACAATTTACTTATTTTAGTTAACTTTACTAACCTAAGACCTATAATTCCAAATAGACAATAGTCAATAAACATTTAATAAGCTCCTAGTTCATGTCAGGCACTGTGCTAAGCATGAAAGACACAAATACAGAAAAATAAAGAAAATTCCTACCCACAAGGAATGCCCATCTAATGGGGGGAAGGAAACACACAAAAAAAGAAAATGGAAAAGGGGTTATGGGTAAGGTCTGTTACTCAGGGGAAATGATGGAGAAGGATCCCCAGAGGATCCCCAAAGTAGTTAAGCCAGGAGAGAAATGAAATGTGGCAGAAGGTAATGATGATGTGAAATACTAAGGACCTTGCAGTCTGATGAGGTTTACCCAGTAATGAGCTTCCAGAATCATAGTGAAAATGGCAGAAAAGCCTCAAAGTAGTGCAGCCAGGGGAGAAATGAAAGAAATCGGGACCCACTCCACTATACAGTATTGTCTTTACCCTTCCCATTGCTAGTAGATAAAAGTTTGTCTTTTGTCCTCTAAGAATAAAGACCTATGGTGTCGACTACATAGCTCCCTCCCTAATCTGACATCTTCAATCTTCTTGTTTGCCTTCTTCAATCTCTCTCTCTCCCTCCCTTCCCCTCACTCTCTCTCTCTCTCTCTCTCTCTCTCTCTCTCTCTCTCTCTCTCTCTCTCCCTGTCTACTTTCTTCCCTCCCTCCCTCTTCTCTCTCCCCTCTCTTTCTCTCCTCTCTTCCCTCCCTCTCTTCCTCTCTCCCTCTTCCTCCCTATCTTTTTCCCAGCTCTCCCTTCTCTCCTGCCTCTTTCCCAGCTTCATCCCTTATACAGCATAATATTACAGAAAATAAAAACAAAAATTGGAGTCAGGAATACCTGAGTTCAAACACAGTCTCAGATTGTTACTAGATGTTTGTTTCTGGGCAAGTCACTTCATCTTTTTCTTAATTCCTGTAAAATTGGAATAATACCCCTAGGTATGGTGAGCATAAAATGAGATCATATTTGTAAAATACTTTGTAAAACTAGTAACATTATATAAATGCTAACTCCTATTATTGGTCCAAAAACTCTGCAGATATGTATATTTGCCATTAATAACATACTTATTTAATATAATAGCATAGTTACAGTGATATAACTCATTCTCCAGATCTTTTCTGTGTTATTTGATACCTTTGTCCCACAATTGCACATATATATGCATATGTATACACATATACTTACATATACATGGGTGTATATATACACATACAAATATATATGCATACATATAGATATATAATGTATATATGAGTGAATTTTTTGATTTACATAAAATTTCATAAAACAACTTTACTATCAAAGAAATTTCTCTTTATCAGATTATCTTTATTATGAGCTCAGCTCTCCACTTTGAGTATTTAACAGTTTTCCCCAAGCATGGGAACACATCATTCTGTTTATACAAACTAGTGGGCGGCAAGAGGCAAAGGGCATGCAGAACTTCTTGAGAGAGACACTGTGATTTGAAAACATTTTTAGTCATACAGAAAAAGTTACATCTTGGAAAAGAAGATGACCATGAATATAACCCGGGACTTCTGCTTTCATTAGGGCATGCTGACATGTGGTTATAATGATCCAATGATGTTCCTTTTGAGTGCTTTAATGAAAACCAATTAGTAAAATTATATTTTAGGATGCACTGTGGCATGTAAAAAGTAAAAAACAACAACAAGCTGATCATTGTGTTCTAACTTCCTTCCAGGTCCCTGCCTTCCTAACCCATGTCATAATGGGGGAACATGTGAAATGAGTGAAGCTTACCGAGGGGATACATTCATAGGATATGTGTGTAAATGTCCTAGAGGATTTAATGGCATCCACTGTCAGCACAGTAAGTTTTCTTTAAAGATTTCACCAAATATGTGGTATATAAATCCTATTCCTAGGATTTAAACCTTAGATACTGAATATGCAAACACATACTGAACACTTGAATATCTTGTAATTTTTTTCACCTGCTGAAAGTGTGATTTAGTGGCTAGAGTTCTAGATCTGGGAGTCAAAAAAGACATGAGTTCAAATCCTGCTTCGGATCTATGCCAAGTAATCCTGGCCAAGTCATTTAATCTCTCTATATCTTTTCTTCCTCTGTAAAATGAGGGGATTATATTAAATAATCTCCAAAATCTCTTCTAGCTCTAAATTTGTGATCTGTGATAAGATCATGCTTCATTACTTCAAAACATCTGTGATTCCATCAGTGTGAACTCTACTTCAAGACTAACTGTCCATAATAAATAATTTCAAATTTAAAAAAAAAATCATCTCAATTACTTTTACATTAATTATGTTTTCTGAACTCACCTAGGGTAATCCTCAAACAACAGAACCATTAGTATTGTTGTTGTTAAGTAATTTCAGTCATGTTTGGCTCTTTGCAACCACATTTGGGGTTTTCTTGGTATTGGAGTGGTTTGTCATTTTCTTCTCCAGCTCATTTGCAGATGAAGAAACTGAGGTAAACAGAATAGTTACTCTATCCACTACACCACCTTCTCTACTCAGACCCATCAGTGATATTTGAAGCTCTACCAGGATGGTAGGAATTCCCAGAGATTATACAATTGAGATGTTGGAATTTAGGGGAAGAATAAATACTTCTAGGGCCAGAAAGATGGAGTCAAGTCATTCCTCTACGCATGACTGTGAGATGTTTAATCTTCCTATGTTCAGACAACTCTCTAAGACTATAAGTTACCAAGAAAATGTAGATTTTCATTGGTAGATGGAGTTCTCAGATTTTGGAGTTTCCTGAGTTAATGATACCACACAGAGGCCTTATTGCTATCTAAAAATGGACCTAACTGTGGACACATACAGTCAGGCAGACAACAAACATTTGTTGTTGTTGTTGTTGTTGTTGTTGTTGTTTTTGGAAGGGCAATTGGGGTTAAGTGACTTGCCCAAGGTTACATGGCTAGTAAGTGTTAAGTGTCTGAGGCTGGATTTGAACTCAGGTCTTCCTGACTCCAGGGCCGGCGCTCTAGTCACTGTGCCACCTCGCCACCCCACAATAAACATTTGTTAAGCATTTTCCAGGACTCTGCAAAGAGATAGAAAGGAGGAAAAAAAAAACTTTGATGCTTCAAGGAGTTCACAGTCTAATGGGAAAAATACATATAAATAACTATGTACAAGCAAGTTATATACAGGAAAGTTGAAGATAATTAACTGAAGGAGGTGTTAACATTAAGGAAAAACTCATAGAAAATAGAATTTTATCTGGGAATTTTTGAAAGCTCAAAAGTGGAGATAACAAGAGAGGATTGCAAGCATGGCAAATGTCAGTAACAATACTTACAGTTGAGAGACAGGGTGTCTTGTGTAAGAAACAGCAAGGAAACCAATGCCACTGGATCTCTAAGTACACAAAAAGAGGAGAAGGGAGAGGCAAGGTTGGGACAAGGTCATTAAGGCGTGGAATACCAGAGAATTTTATATTTGATCCTGGAGGTGACAGAGGGTCATTAGAGTTTATTGAATTGTGGAAGGAAGGGAAGGAGTTGACATGGTCAAACCTTCACTTTCAGAAAAACAACTTGACAGTAGAGTGATGTATGCTGGTAGACTTTCACAAACTATTTTGTGCACCAGACCACAATGTCACTTTCACAACTTTAAAATATAGAGAATTCCAGTTCACACTGCTTGATGAGTATATTTTTGTTTGTTTGTTTGTTTGTTTGTTTTAATGCAATGAGTGTAAGTTTATTAAAAAAATAGAAGGGAATTAATTTCAAATGGTTTTCTCTGCCAAGTAACATCCTACATCTTTGTAAAAAACATGTAAAACTCATTGTTCAATGCATTGATGCAGATAACTTCAACAGTCTTTCTATTCTCATCATCAAGGAAGGCAGTCAAAATAGTGAGACAGATACTTATCTCAGGTCTTATATACTGTCATGAATATATTTTGTGAGAAGTCCAAGTGGAAGAGAAATTCCCTATAGATGGGAACATTTTCCAGATGACCATATTTACAGATGACTTTTTGCTGATTGATTGGAAACCAGAGCACCACGTGATTGAGCTAGCAATATACAAATGAAAAACATTTAAAATGGATTTATAATCATTAATGAGAACCCCCAGATCGTGCTGAACAATTGACAGCTGTCAATCTCATGGCCCAGAGTACATAACTGAAAAACTCCAGAGTAAGGCCTCAACCATAGTAAAAAGCAAGTGAGGGATGTTGAAAGAAAATAAATAAAAATTTAATACAGCATAGATATTATTAATCTGTGATTGTCTAAGTCAATATGGAACTACAAGAATCCATTTTCTATCTCAGTTTGACACCACAAGACTACAAGTTCACTATTCGTCAACAGTATCAAATGGAAACCATAAAGTGTGTCTAATGACATCTTTGGCTTCATTCATGGAAGTTTAGTTTTCAGAACAAAGGCATTTATAAACTCATTGTATTTTGCTCTAGTCATATGGATATCAATAGTAATATATTTTTCCTCAAATGATTGGAAGCAGTTGGGTGGGCTGCCCATTGAATTAGTCCATCAACAAATCTACCTTGAAGTACTGCAGAAAGACAATGAATTGAACAGGCCCAAGGACTAAAAAGGAGATAAGTGACTAAAAAAAGGGTAAAGGAAACAATGTACAATGTGTGTGAGTTAGTAAATTTAGATTATCATTTATTTTCAAGATATAATAGAAAAATATGACAAAGTTACCTTTACAACCTGAAAAGGAGGTGAGTGACTTATGTGCCAAGAAGAGCAAAGGAGGGGTGGCTAGGTGGCGAAATGAATAGAGCACCAACCCTTGAGTCAGGAGGACCTGAGTTCAAATCCAATCTCAGACATTCAACACTTACTAGCCATGTGATCTTGGGCAAGTCACAACTCCAATTGCCCTACCTCCCCCCCTGCAAAACCAAAGAAAAAATTAGTAATTTATTTTTTTAATTAAAAAAAAAGAATAGCAAAGAAGAATAGACAACCAAGGTGCTGTAGTACAGGTCTGACAAATACTAAACGACCCAGAGAAATGTCTCTAGTAAACTATATAGATTTTTTATTGTGAATCTGAGCATGAAATAGATAACCATTCCATGGGAAGCAGAGATAGGAATGGTTATGATTTGAGAGAGTACCTATCCTAATCATATTTGAGACTTGAAATTTTTGAAATATCACACTCTCCAAATTTAGCTTTCAACTTTGACCACACTCAAACTATTTCCCTAGCCATTCATTATTGAAATACTTCTCTCTAGTGAAAATTGATTGTTTAATAGTCCAAGATCTTGAGACATATCTTCAGCTTTCTTTTCTTAATAGCATAGGCATAAACCTGGTGGTTTGGGTTGACACAGATCAAAAGACTATTGCAGGGAAATGAAAGGAAAAATGTTTTTTTTTCTAATTTATTTTAATAACAACAACCCTAATTTGACTTTTTTATATGGAATTATTCTTGAAGAAACACTTCTGAAAAAATCAAAGGAACTTGTTATTAATTCAATTTCATATGACAGGTTGTTAATTGGATATTTTCTTGGATCATGCATTAACTGGACATCAGAAGAATTTAAAGTGTCAAGATATTAAAGTGACAAGCTTATAATCACAGGCCAATAAATATCATGTTACAAAATTGAGAAAATGTCTCCAAGGTTAGCCATGGCAGTTCTATGTCATTAGCTACACTGATTTTTCTTTGGGATTGAAAATCCTAACTTCAAGGCAATTATAATCAGTGTATTCAAAAAGTCCTCATTATCTATATTAGTAATGAAAACGACGTCTGCAAATGTCCTTGTAGCTATAGAGGAGGGAATGTTTTCTTCACCATAAAGACAATTATATCATGGACTGTGGTCTTAAATTGCCTGGAAATTTGACAGGGACATTTTAAGCAAGTAGTTACTTTCTTGGGCCATGTATTTTTGGTTGGATAGGGATTGTCTTCTTTTTTATGTGTTACCTAGTAACAAATCGATGCCCTGGGGGAAGAAAAACCTCCTGTGCCTAGAAATCTTTGCTTGGCAGCTCCCTGAAGGTTTGCTATACATTTCTTCCTACACAGGTGTACTACACCTGAAGAATCTATTTTAGGTTAAATCCAGGCTCTTGACCTGCCAGGTAATGGGTCCTGGCTGAGTATTTAACCAATCAGAGCCCAGAATATGACCCCTTTTAATAGTGCCAGTTTCTATAATGCTTTTATCCTGACACTGAAATGATGGACAAAGAGTCTTGCTTTATGTTAGCAGATAACTAAACTCGTCTGAACCTACTTCTGTATTCATTTAATTTCTCTTTACCTTAGTGTTCAATAATTTTACTTGGAACTCCAGCTAGTTCTGCTGTATGTAATTTTCTGTGCTAAAGTAGACAGTATTGTACAATAGAAAGGGTACTGGCTCTGGAGTGAGTACATAAAATCAAAACTCAACTAAATTTCACCTCAGTAAGGTAACTTAGCTTACTCCCCAGGTTCACTAGATAAGCACTAATCTTTGCAACTGTGACGTGGGTACAATTAACTTTCAGCTTTGCATTCAGTTTTGCTCGAGTTTATATTAAGAAAAGAATGGTTCTTCACGTTCTTATCCTTTCTTCTCAATGTTATTATTCATGCATCAATGGTAGATGTCCTGCTTTGATTGCTTGATGGAGTCATAATTTCACAGAATAATAGATTTAAATTAGAAGAGACTACAGATATCAAATAAGAAAACATTGACACAGAAAGGCTCAGTGACTAGCTCATATTTATACATAGTAAATGGCAGAATTGAGATTGGAACTTAGGTCCACAGATATCAGTGTTCTGCTTCATATTACTTTATAATTATTCAATACATGGTGACTGTATTTCATTTACAAACAAGTCATATTACGGTGGGTCCCCTAAAATTCAGAAGAGACCATATATCCCCATAAATACAATGTCATAAATAGTGCTTATATATTTGAGCAAGTACCTTGTCTTCCCCCACCCAAACGGCAGATTAAAAAAAAAAAAAACTTACTTATCCCTGGACTAGATTACTAGTAAAATTAGCCCCTCAAATCAAACCCCAAGTTTAGAGCTGTAGCATCTAGGGTCTACATGACAAAGTATTGGGAAAAATGAGAAAAAAGATAGTTTCCCCAATCTCATATGTAAAGGGATAACTTGGCAAAATATTGATGTTATAAAATTTTTCTTTGGCACTCTCTCCTACATCTCATATTAATGACCCTTTTCCAAGGTACCAAGTCTTCTTTACAATACCATGACTCTTCCATTCCAGCAAATTCCATCATCATCTTCATCATTATCATCATCATCATCAAAAGATTTTATTTATCACTTTAAGGTTTGCAAAGTGTTTTCCAAATATTATCTCATTTTATCTTCCCGATAACGTCGGGCTGGTACCATTACTATTCTCATTTTACAAATGAGCTAACTGAGGCAGTCAGAGGTTAAGAGATTTTCTAAGCGTCATACACAGCTAGGAAGTATCTGCAGCCAGATTTGAGATTAGATCTTTATGACTCCAGGTTCAGTGCTCAATTCACTGTGCCACCTAGATCCCCTAACCGTGCCTATACCTCCAAGGGCTTTCTGATTTAAAATGACTCATATCGAATAAGATACCTCACCCATCAGTGCAGATATTCCCAAGTATGGCTGTATTTTGGGCCCTCCAAGTTTAGAGTGAATGTGAATGGTAACTGTTTTTCTTTGGAACAGCAGCCCTGAGGTCTTCCCCTCCCAGATTAATTTTTTTTCTTTTTTTCTAATTAAAGGAGCCATCCCTTGACTCACTTCTTAAAGAGGCCGATTCACTAAATGGGCCTTACCTCACTCTAAGCAGGTACCTGAAAAGGCCTTAGACTAAAAGTCCCAGCGTCCCCAATTACATCCTGGGTCATCTCAATGAATATGTAGTCACTGCATCCAGATGGCTCTGGAAGAGAAAGTAAGGCTGGTGACCTTGCATAGCCCTCCCTCACTCAGATAAAAAGCAATTGCAAGTCATGTCATCATTTCCCTGATGTCATGGTCCTCTTTGAAAATATGGGCCAAACACAACAATATTCCCAAGTAGGTTAAGGAGGAAAGTAGTCAATAAAAAAATTTGCTAATTCATACCAAAGGGATCCCATTAACTGGCTCAGTAATATTTGCATTTTCAAGAGGATTTCTAGCCCAATGGTATCTTTAGTCTTTTTTTTTTCAGGAATTTAACTAAGGATGAAACTTTGCTGTCATATCACAGAAGTCAGCATGACATCATGAAAAGAATGCTGGATTTGGACCCCAAGAAAATGGGCTCAAACTGTAATGCTACAGTTAATCATTCATATGACCTTGGGAAAATCATTTAATCTTTCTGGGCTTGTTTCTTCTTCTGAAAAATGATGAGATTAGACTAGTTGACATTGAATAGAACTTCCCACTCTAAATCTGTGATGACAAATTATTTGGGGATAGTGGCCATCACAAATGCAGGACCTACCTGCATGGGCTCATGTCACCTTAGTTGTTTCTTCTATTTACACATTCTTTGGATCATCAAATCCTCTGCTTGGAAGAGTGTGCCCATCGTTGCATGATTCTTTCAACATCTATGTGTTCTCCTCAAAGAAAAAATATTACATGAAATGCCATATAAAACATACTTGAAAGGAGATTCCAGAAATATTTATTAACCGCTCCCTACCCCCCAGCCCCATGCAAAGAAAGGAGGATGATGATAAAGAAAGTTGCTAATTAGGTTCAAAGTAGAGCTTTGGCATCTGTATGTTCTGGAACCAGGGGTGGGGAACCTGCAGCCTCAAGGCCATATGTGGTCTTCTAGGTCCTTGGGTAGGACATTTCCTTTTATTAAGGGGATTTGTTCTATGAAGTTTTGATTCGATCAGAGGGCCACACTTGAGGACGTAGAGGGCTACATGTGACCTCGAAACTATAGGTTACCCAACCATGCTTGAGTCTACTCTGTGATTATAGGCTAAATAGAGGAGCTGCTTTCCTACATTAAAGCAGTAAAGAAATTTCCCAAGAACAATTTAATAGCAAACAATATTTGACATTTCTCAGTGACCTAATCTTCCTCCATATTTTGATCAAAGCGCGTACCAATTTATTACTAATCATTCAAGAATTGTATCTTATTTTTAAAGTGTTCTTACATAGTTTACTCCTGTATCTGAACACATTTCAAAATTAGGAAGAAAGCATTATATAAGAAAGTAGGCCAATAAGGTAAACCAATCTGTCAGTGCTTAAAGGATATGAGTTCATTAGTGCTATCATGTATAATCTTCATGCCAATGTATATTCTAAGTCTTCTGTGCCTTGATGGGAGATCTCACTGTCACAGTGAGTTGCTATGATAAAAAAAAGGCTGTCTAGTAATAAACTCTCTTGATATAAGCCTCTCCATACTTTGGTTGTCTGGTCCACATTACTGGGTTCATCATCCAAATCTATTTTTCTCCACAGGGAGAGTTTCAGGAACTCAGGGGGATCTTCTTGCCACAATAGATCATTAGAGAAAGACTTTGTGTATAGCCAGACTGCTATTTTTGATATACTTAGTGAAGTGTTGCAGTAAGATGTCTTCATGGGGGCAGCAAAGTGGCACAGTGGATAGACAGCTATATCTGGAGTCAGAAAGTTGCCTAACCTTTTCCTACTTCTGTGTTCTCAACTCTAAAATGGTGATGATAATAGCATTTATATTCCAGGATTTTTTTGAGGATCAAATGAGATAATATTTATAAAGCATTTAGCATAGTGCCCAGCATATGATAGGTGATTAATAAAAGATTATTTCCTTCTTTTCTCCTTCTGAATGACATTTAGGGTCTGGAACTTGATCAAACTCCAGAGTTCCATGAGACATTTTCTAAAAAGGGGTGGGGTATGATGATTGGCCTAATTGGCATTTGACCAATAGCTTGTAAATCTTGCCCCTAACAACAGTGCTGCAATGAAAGAAAACAGAATTTGGGGTCATGGCATATAAGTTTTGAAAACTAATTCTTCCTCTTCCTGTGTGATCACAGACAATTCATTAATTAGGCTGGACCTCAGTTTCCTTATCTAGAAAATGAGAGGGCTGTACTCAGTGACTACTAATGTCTCTTCTAGCTCTAAATTTATGATCCAATTTATGATTGATAGAAGTGTTTTATGCTTAAACTTAAGGAAAATAAACAGAGGAATTCCACTACTTTCAAATTTTTTGAAAATTACTTATACCAAGTGATTTATGGACATGTATGTTTATGGTGTATGAGGTGTTTGGGGAGCAACTCTGGTATAAGGGTTTGCCGAGCCCTTTTCAAGGCTGCTTATCCATCTTTGGTGTCCAACTTCATCTTACTCTTACCTGTGGCTCCAAAAAGCTGTAACACATACAAGAAAGCTGTGTTTGATGGTAACTGACAGAACTCAAACCTGTTGGTGAATTGGAGGGATGTGTGTCCCCAAGCATGTGAAGACTAGTGGAAAAGGTAGAAGAGAACAACTTATTCCAACAGTCATGAAGGCAGCTGAAGCAGGCCCTATGGAATGCTTAGAGCTTGTTCATATGTCAAAGATGCCAAGGTCATTCGCTGCATCCTAGGCCATTGCAGTCATCCTGACTTTTTTCTTGCCACTGGACTTAGATGATTCTGGAAGAGAGAGTGAGACTTACAACTCTGTGCAACTCTGCTTCACTTAAATCCATTCACAAGTGAGTCAAGAAATTACCCCCAAGATATCATTGTTACTCTTTGAAATGAAAAACAAACAAGTATGTGTGTGTATATTTGCATGTGGGTATTCAACTCTTTGTGAGTCCTTGGACCATACTATCTATGGTATTTTCTTGCAGATACTAGAGTGGTTTGCCAAATTCCTTGCCCAATGCACTAAGGCATAAAGAGTTCAAGTGACCTGCCCAGAATCACACATCTAGTAAGTGCCTGAAGTCAGATTTGAACTCAGGTCTACCTAACTCCAAACCCAGTGCTCTATCCACTGAACCCCCTAGCTGCCTCAGTGTATAGGTAAATAAAGACATATAGATGCATTCCATTGCTCATTAAACATTATCTTGTACCATGAGTTATGGAAAAATAAAAACCATAAGGTTATGAGAAAACAAAAAAAAAAGTTCAGCCAAGACTATTTTATTTAGAACATCAGGGAATGAGTATGGATTAGTACATCCTACCTAACTGTAACATCAGTTCCTAAAACAAATTTTATTATTTTTCATGTTTTTTCAAGAATCAATTCATATTATTGTAACTTTTACTTTCTTTCTTTTAAAGGAGCTATCTGTACTTCTATGTAAAAGCCCATTCACAAGCAGAATGAACTTAGATTTGATTATGAGGTAGATTATCAGCTAATGTTGTACCCAGATTATCAGCTAATGTTGTACCCAGATTCTAATTGGAATGAAACAAATTTGAATTCAGAAAGAAAATACGATTTTAAAAAAGTAAAAACGAAACAAAAAAATTCCACTGGTTGCAGCATATCAAATGAAGTTTTGAAAGTGTTTTATATGTATTATCTCATTTGATTTTTTCCAACAACCTTGTAAATAGCTACAAATTTATCTCTGTTTTATAGCTTAGAGAAATGACTGGCTCAGGGTCACACAACAATAGTAAGTGTCCAAGGTAAGATTTGAACTAAGGATTTCCTGACTCCAAGTCCAGTACTCTCTTCATTATGCCATCTAACTGATGCTGGAGCTGGTCAGAAAGTGAGAAGTCATCTTTCAACCAATGGAGGAATGACTCCCTTATGCAACACCTCTGACACATGATCATCAGCCCCATAGCTACAGCACCAAAAGAAACAAGTCACTATTACACACATGATATAATTTCTAGAGAACAGAAATCAACTGCTAAACATATTTTGTACATTTCCATGTTCAATACTTCATAGAGCCCCCATGTGCATAATAGACCCTCGATATTTCTAATGATTATGGCTACTTAGTTACAATTTTAATGACTGAAGAGTCTGTGGGAAAAGGAAGGTAAAAGAGGAAATTATTCTGGCTAGACAATGAGGATGTTTTCCTTCTTAATTGATATTAAATCATTTAATCCTTCCCTAACAGATAGTGTTTAAGTGATTGACTATTTCATTTATAATATTTAAAAGAGGCTCATAAATAAGCAAGCGAAATGGCTGCTACAGATTCATTATTTTCTCAGGCCATTGTCTTGTGACTTCAGTAAGGGCATGGTAAGAGAATGCAAAACATTCCAAATAATTTATTATAGTATATATGCATATATAATTAAGTCAAAGCTAATATAATTATTTAGACTGATAAAATAATAGTCTTTAACATTTTCCCATTATTTTCATTTTAACTAGGATGAAGATGAGTTCACAGTAGCTTCAAGCAGCTTTTAATTCATAGAAATGATAGCATGTCAGCCTCCATAACATAATTTGATTGATTTTGCCATCATGTTTCCCAATTGATTTTTCATTCATGGAGGCTGATAGATTTTGCAGTCATGCCACAATGTATAAGATTAGAGGAATTTAAGATAAAATATCTTTTGAAATGCAATTAGCCAGAGATTTTTTGAATAGTTTAATCATTTTATAAGAACCACTAGCCTTGAATTAGGACATTTTAAAATGAGCTTTTATTTCCATCTGGACCAACCTAGACAGAGTCTTTCTGTGAGGTATAATTGATTTGTTGTGACTTCCCTTTGAAGATGATGAGTTTGGCCTAGGTGTTCTCATTTTTCAAGAGTTCATAAAACCATGTAACAAAGGATTGCTACTAAAACAGCTACCAAATGTTCTCTGAGAGAACCACACATCATCCTGAATGGGATGTTAGTCTCATTTTACAGAATTAATGTTGCACATTTATAGTTGCTATGCTGTCTCTCAGTTTATCAGTTGATGGAGGTCAAAGAATTGGAGGAAAGAAATATGATCCCACAGGTACTGAGTCCTATCAAATAACCAATCGATAAATTACCAACTATGTGCTTAGCAATACAAAAGAGTGATCAATGACCCCTGATTTTGAGGAGCTCACAGATTCTCTACCAGGGGTGTTCATGATACAGGCAAAATTAAAGAACTTTTGAATTACTTAAATCAGGAGAAACCTTGTATAGAAGGTAAAACCTAAGTCCTTTGAAAGAAGGTCATGACTCTATGAGGCAGAGGTGAAGAGAGAGATCAGTCCAGGAGTCCAGTTTACTCCTGTACAACTGGTACAATGGATCACTTAAAACCCAACGGTTCAAAAAGATCATTCCTTTTTCCTAACATCCTATTCCAATACCTTCAAGTAGACACAGTTCTCAAATTAGTTAAAATGCAGTTCAGGAAAATAGACACAATCAAAACTACTGGAAAGTTTTAAATTAGTGGGTAAAGAGTTTTCCTGGTCTTTCAAGTTCTTTACCAAAGTCCAAGAAACTACTTTTATACTCCTTTTGCCCAATGGCCCAAGGCTGGGTGCTAGATCAATCCACCCTGGGGGCCTCCCCTGTGATTACACCACATATTCTTTGCTTGGAATAGTCCCAGTTGGTGTTGGTGTTCACCCATGCCTTCCCAATTTCACCAGTATCCTGGAGCACTGCACCAGACATTAGGAACAGTCTATGCAAAGAAATGGTGCTTGGGAGACTCTGTGTGTGTGTGTGTGTGTGTGTGTGTGTGTGTGTGTGTGTGTGTGTATGTACAAAGCATAGGTATATAGGTGTATATATACTCAAAAATATACAGAGACATGTATAGTGTATGTTTGTGTTTGTGAATATATGTATTTACATATAAGTTTTTATGAAATAATTAGTAGCCCAATTTGCTTGGGACAAAGAGCATATGAGGGCTGAAATGACATGAGCTGTTTATAAAGCTAGATTTCTGCCAAACTCTGAAGGCTTTCAGTGTCAGATAGAGGAAATCTATTTTATCCTAGAGATAACAGGGAACCACTGAAGACTCTTGAGCAGGAGAGTAACTGTGTCAGATATGCATTTCCATGTCCTTTTACACACATACCTTTTTTCACATATGTATTGACATGTAAAAATATGAACACCCATTCACCTACACCAATTGGTCAATAAACAAGTACTTATCAAGAACTTGTTCAGTTTCCAGCAAAATGTCTGCCAACAGTTGTGGGGAAAACTTTGTTTTTTACATATTTTTAAAAATAAATTGTATTAATTTTTACATCGCTTACATTCCTAGTATATTATTTCACCAATCCCTCCTGGAAAACTATTTCTTATAATGGTGATTTTTTTTAAAAGGAAGAAAAAACGTTTCAGCAAATCTAACCAAAACATCGAAAAGTTTCATGTTCTATTCAGTGTTCTGCATTTATGCCCTTTTCCTCTTTCCCCACCACAAAGAGATAGAGAAAATGCCTTCCCATATCTCTTCTTTGGCACATTTTATTTTTGCAATTTCATTTATGTTGTTGTTGCTTCTTTCCATTTACATTGTTGAAGTCATTGTGTATATTCCTTTCAATGTAAGTCTTTAGATATAAGACTATATATAGAAACTGCTTTTGGCAAAATGCAACTCCTTGAGTCACTTGCCATATAGTAGTTTTCTGTCTTATTCTCATAGACTGGAGATGTCAGGTTCTATTCTTATCCTTCTTGTACCACTCCTGCAGGCAAGCAGTTTTTCTTCTCCTCCCCTTCCCTTATAATATGTTAATACATCTCTATAGGTTTTCTTTCTGTAAATCACAAACTTCGTTTCTTCAGACAAGGAATCAGGCTTCTTGTGTGCTTTTCCAGCAAGTAGTTCCTTTAAGAATGTGTGGAGAGGGGTGGAGCCAAGATGGCGGAGTAGAAACAGCACATCCAAGGCACTCTCCCCCCAGATCACCTCCAAACTATGTGAAAGGGGACTCTGAACAACTTCTGGAGCCCCAGCACCCACAGAACGACACAGAGAAGCTAACCGCCCACTGAGGACATCCCAGCCGTCCTACAGGAAGGACCAGTACAGCGCTCTGGGAGCCAGCAGCACAGTGCACAGTGTGAGGAGAGCCAAGCCCAGGTCCTCCTGAGCCACAGTTTTAGACCCAGGGTGGCCAGGCCAGCAGCAGGCTGGAGGGACCCCAGAACACCAGGAGCTGTGGCAAATCCAAAATTATCAACACAGACATGCCTAGGACAAAGTGAGAGGTTATTGCCCTATGGACTTTGGGACCAGTATTTAGGGAACACGTTGGCTTCCTCCCCTGGGGGCTAGAAGCCTCTAAGGAGACACGCCGTTTGCAGTTTTCAGTGGCAGCTCCAGCTCCTGGCCTGCGAACTGTAGGGAGATAACCTCCCTGGATCTGGATTGTGGTCTGGGGTGGAGGTCGTGGGGTGGGTATCCAGCTTGCCAGAAATTGAAGTTGTCCCCACACACATTTGGGAAAGAAGCTCCGCTGTCTGGTTGAAGAGTCCTACTGTGGCAACAAGCCCAAAAGTCAAGTAAGTAAGTGGCAACATGCCAAGGCAAAGAAAACAAAATAAACAGAAAAATGCAACATTAGACTCCTATTTTGGGGGCAAAGAGGATCGAAGCATAGAAGAGGAGGAAGACTGTGAGGTCAGAATTCCTGCTCCAAAAGCCCCAAAGGAAAATATGAGCAGGTTACAGGCCATAGAGGACCGTAAGAAGGACTTTAAAAATCAAATAAGAGAAGTGGAGGAAAAATTGGAAAGAGAAATGAGAAGGATGCAGGAAAAGTATGAAATGAGGGTCAACAGCCTGACGGAGGAAAACAACACCTTAAAAAATAGACTAACTCAAATGGCAAAGGAGGCCCAAAAGGGCAATGAGCAGAAGAATGCCTTAAAAAGTCGAATTTGCCAGATGGAAAAAGAATCTCAAAAGTTCACTGAGGAGATTCATTCCTTCAGAGTTAGACTGGAGCAAATGGAAGCTAGTGACTTTATGAGAAATCAAGATGCTGTTAAGCAGATCCAAACAAATGAAAGAATAGAAGACAATATGAAATATCTCATGGGAAAAACCACTGACCTGGAAAATAGATCCAGGAGAGACATTTTAAAAATTATTGCACTACCTGAAAGCCATGATCAAAGAAAGAACCTAGGAATAACCCTTCAAGAAATTCTCAAGGAAAATTGCCCTGATGTTTTAGATCCAGAGGGCAAAATAGAGGTTGAAAGAATCCACCAATCACCTCCTGAAAAAGATCCCCCCCCCCCAAAAAAAAAACCTCCCAGGAATATTATAGCTAAGTTCCAGAATGCCCAGATCAAGGAGAAAATACTTTAAGCAGCCAGGAAGAAACAATTTCAATATTGTTGAAACATAATCAGAATAGCACAGGACCTGGCAGCTTCTACACTGAGGGATTGAAGGGCATGGAATATGATATTCCAGAAGGCAAAAGAGCTGGGACCGGACCCAAGGGTCACCTACCCAGCAAAACTGAGTATTTGTTTCAGGGGAAACTATGGTCATTCAGTGGAATAGAGGACTTTCAAGCATTCTTGAGGAAAAAACCAGAGTTGAATAGAAAATTTGACATCCAGACACAAGAAGGAAGAGATGCCTGAGAAGGTAATCAGGGAAAAGAAATCAAAAGGAACTTATCAAAGTTGAACTATTTACATTCCTACATGGAAAAACAATCACTGATGAAACCTCTCTCAGTATGAAAATAATGAAAGAAGGGTGTATGGTCATTTGAATACATATGTGAATATGCGTATATATGTTTACAGTTGTACATGGATAGAGGGCATAGGTTGAATTTGTTGGGAAGGGATGATACTTAAGGGGTGAAATTATGAGGTGAGTGAGGAAAGTGGCAAGAGGAGATGGAGAGAGACAGGGTAGGGTAAACTATCTCATGTAGAAGAAGCAAGGAGAAGTGGCCGCAGGGGAGGGGAAGAATAGGAAGGCAAAAAGGCAAAACCACATTCATCATTGAATTTGGTTCTGGGAGAGAATGACATACATACTAAATGGGATATCTCAACCTGCAGCAGAATAGGGGGAAGGGGGATGAGAGGAGGGATGATGAAGGGGAGGGCATTCTTGGGGGGAGGAGGGGAGGTTGGAAGTACCCACTATAGAAGAGGGACAGGATCAAATAGGGAATAGACCAGGTGGGGGATGGGATGGGTGGGAGGGAATTATAAGCAGCCTTGTACAATATATCTACTATGGTAATGTTTTGCATAGCTAGACATGTACAACATATACTGAATTACTTATCTTCCCAGAGGGAATGGGTGACAAGGGAGGAAGGGAATGGATTTGAAATTTGAGGTCTTAAAATTAAATGTTTCAATTATACATAAATACTATTATTAATACTCTTTTGCATGTAATTGGGAGGTAAGATGTGCAGGCATTGGGGCAAAGAGATTCACCTTGCTCTAATGGAAAAGTCGAAGGGGGTATGGGAGAAGATATGGGAGAGAGCAGATTGGAGGAAGCGATATCTTGTGGGACTGCTATTCTGGGGTGGTGGGTAGGGGAAAAATGGGGAAAAATTAGAACTCAAAATCTGGCAGAAATGAAGTAAAACTGAACTTAATAAAGCATTTGTTTAAAAGATAAAAGAATGTGTGGAGAAGAATAGCTTCCTTGAGCTTCTAGCTGAAGTATTTGGAGGTATGGAGTGGAGAGAATCTTAAAAAGAGGATGTGTTAAGAAAAAATAAATGCCACATAAACAAGGAGATCCCTCTATGGTAGAGTCAGACAATGAGAAAACTTAGCAGATGGTGCTTCTTTACTTAAAATGCCTTCTGTTGACCTACATCTGAATGTGATTCCTTTTTGGATGCAGACCAAGGACTGGCAGCATTTTAAAAAACATTTTATTGGGCCGATCAGAGTTATATGGTTGCATTTACTATTTCTCTAATTATTTCCTATGCTTTTTTTTTAATTGTTCAAACTTGCCACAAGCTCTTTGAAGACAGGAACCATCTCTTAATTTTTAAATTTTGTCAGTCTTATTAAGGATTATGTTGGAGCCAGATCTAACCTTCACACCAATTGTTAAATATTCAGTATGAAAATATACACCTCAGGAGAATGTCATAGATGGTGGAGTATAAATAGCTCATCCAAGCCACTCTCCCCCCAGATTCCCCCCAAACTATGTAAAAGGGGATTCTGAACAACTTCTGGAGCCCCAGCACCCACAGAACGACACAGAGAAGCTAACCTCCCGCTGAGGACAGCCCAGCAGCCCTGCAGGAAGGACCAGCGCAGTGGTCTGGGACCTGGCAGCCTGCAGCGCGCAGAGCGCAGGAGCCGAGCCGAGCCCAGGTCCGCATGAGCCGAGGTTTTAGCCCCAGGGCGGCAGGGCCAGCAGCCAGCTGGAGGAACCCCAGAACACCAGGAGCTGTGGCAACTCCAGAATTATCAACATAGACTTGCCTAGGACAAAGTTAGAGGTTAGTGTCCTATGGACTTTGGGACTGGTATTAGGGAATGCGTCGGCTCCCTCCCCTGGGGGCTAGAAGCCGCTGAGGAGACACACCATTTTGTAGTTTTCAGAGGCAGCACCCGCTCCCAGCCTGCAAATTTGTAGGGAGATCCAGCGATCAGTCTTGGGGGGTAATCGCTCTTGCTTTAACCTCCTTGGATCTGAATTGTGATCTAGGGTGGAAGTTGTGGGTGGGTTTACAGCTTGCCAGAAACGGAAGTTGCCCCCCACACGTTTGGGACGAAAATTCCTCTATCTGGCCCTAAAGCCATAGTGTGGCAACAAGCCCAAAAGTCAAGCAATTAAGTGGCAACATGCCAAGGCAAAGGAAACAGAAAAATGCAACCCTAGACTCCTATTTTGGGGGCATAGAGCGGGAAAAGGACTGTGAGGTCAGAAGTCCTGCTCCAAAAGCCCCAGGGGAAAACATGAGCGGGTTGCAGGCCATAGAGGACCTTAAGAAGGACTTTAAAAATCAAATAAGAGAAGTGGAGGAAAAATTGGAAAGAGAAATGAGAAGGATGCAGGAAAAGTATGAAATGAGGGTCAACAGCCTGACTGAGGAAAACAACACCTTAAAAAATAGACTAACTCAAATGGCAAAGGAGGCCCAAAAGGGCAATGAGCAGAAGAATGCCTTAAAAAGTCGAATTTGCCAGATGGAAAAAGAATCTCAGAAGTTCACTGAGGAAATTCATTCCTTCAGAGTTAGACTGGAGCAAATGGAAGCTAATGACTTTATGAGAAATCAAGATGCTGTTAAGCAGATCCAAACAAATGAAAGATTAGAAGGCAATGTGAAATATCTCATGGGAAAAACCACTGACCTGGAAAATAGATCCAGGAGAGACAATTTAAAAACTATTGGACTACCTGAAAGCCATGATCAAGGAAAGAACCTAGAAATCACCCTTCAAGAAATTCTCAAGGAAAACTGCCCTGATGTTTTAGATGCAGAAGGCAAAATAGAGGTTGAAAGAATCCACCGATCACCTCCTGAAAAAGATCCCAAAAAGAAAACTCCCAGGAATATTATAGCCAGGTTCCAGAATCCCCAGATCAAGGAGAAAATACTACAAGCAGCCAGGAAGAAACAATTTCAATATTGTGGAAGCACAATCAGAATAGCCCAGGACCGGGCGGCTTCTACACTGAGGGATCGAAGGGCATGGAATATGATATTCCAGAGGGCAAAAGAACTGGGAATGAACCCAAGGGTCACCTACCCAGCAAAACTGAGTATTTTGTTTCAGGGAAAATATGGTCATTCAGTGGAATAGAGGACTTTCAAGCATTCTTGAGGAAAAAACCAGAATTGAATAGAAAATTTGACACCCAGACACAAGAAGGAAGAGATGCCTGAGAAGGTAATCAGGGAAAAGAAATCAAAAGGAACTTATCAAAGTTGAACTATTTACATTCCTATATGGAAAAGCAATAACTGTGACTGATGATATCTTTCTCACTATGAAAATAATGGAAGAAGGGGGTGTGGTCATATGAATACATATGTGAATGTGTCTGTATATGGTTACAGTTATATATGGATAGAGGGCATAAGTTGAATTTGTTGGGAAGGGAGAATACTCAAGGGATGAAATTATGAGGTGAGAGAGGAAAGTGGCAAGAGGAGATGGGGAGAGACAGGGTAGTGTAAACTATCCCATGCAGAAGAAGCAAGGGGAAGTGGTTGCAAAGGAGGGGGAGAATAAGGAAGGCTAAAAAGGCAAAACCACATTCACATTGAATTTGGTTCAGGGAGAAAATGACATACATACTAAATGGGATATCTCAACCTGCAGCAGGATAGGGGGAAGGGGGATGGGAGGAGGGATGATGGATGGGAGGCCATCCTTGGGGTGAGGGGAGGTTGGAAGTACCCACTATAGAAGAGGGACAGGATCATGTAGGGAATGGACCAGGTGGGGGGTGGGATGAGTGGGAGGGAATTATAAGCAGCCTTGTACAATATATCTACTATGATAATGTTTTGCATAGCTAGACATGTACAACATATACTGAATTACTTATCTCCCAAGAGGGAATGGGTCACAAGGGAGGAAGGAAATGGATCTGAAATTTGAGGTCGTAACATTAAATGTTTCAAATATATATAAATACTATTATTAATACTCTTTTGCTTGTAATAGGGAGATAAGATGTGCAGGCATTGGGATGCAAAGACTCACCTTCCTCTAATGGAAAAGTCGATGGGGGTATGGGAGAAGGTATGGGAGAGAGCAGATTGGAGGAAGCGATATCTTGTGGGATTACTATTCTGGGAGGTTGGGTAGGGGAATAATGGGGGGAAAATGATTGTAACTCAAAATATGGCGGAAATGAATGATGTAAAACAGAAGTTAATAAAGCATTTGTTTCAAAAAAAAAGAAAATATACACCTCAGAATTCTGCAATAACTACATGTGAATAGTTGATTTATTGTTTTGTTGATTGTCTCCATAGTTTCCGAACGTGAGGGATACTACCCTGTGTGGGGTACTGGGACAATGCAGCAGGCATAGTAGTTTGACATGACACAAATTTCCCTCTAAAAACAAACATTAAAGGGTGAAAGAAAATAGATTTCCAGGGGGGCACTGAGTAATTTTTTATTTTTTAAGAAGGACCCAAAAACTTGTCTAGCCTTAAGAATGTTAATAATGCAGATTAAACTTGGATATGCATACTTTGTTGTTGCTGTTGTTGAGAGGCGGTTTGTTAAAGATTTACCAGTATGCCCCTCTTTTGCTCTATAAACATTGATTCATTCAGCTGATAAATATTTATTAAGTACCTACTATGTATCAGGCACTGTGCTAAGCATGGGGGCTACAAAAAGAGGCAAAACATGGTCCCTGTCCTCAAGGAGGTCACAAAATGCAAATAAATAAATACAAAGCATGCTACTGAGAGGATAATTAGGAAATGAATAACAGAGGGAAGGCAATGGAATTAAGAGGAATTGGGAAAGGCTTCCTGGAGAAGGTATGATTTTAGTTTGGATCTCTAAGGAATCCAGGGAGGTCAATAGTTGAAGCAGAGAAGGGAGAGCAATCCAGGCAGTGGGGGCAACTTGGGAGATGCCTGGAACTGAGAGGTGCAGTTTCTCTTGTTATTGGAACACACTGGAGGCCAGTGTCATCAGATTAACTGTCTTTGTTGGGGAGTAAGGTATAAGAAGACTGGACAGGGGCTAGATTATGAAAGGCTTTAAATGCTAAACATAGCATTTTGTATTTGTTTCACAATAGGGAGCCACTAATATTTTGAGTGGATGGGGTAATATGATTGGACCTGAACTTTAGAGAGGGAAATTACTTTATTGGCCAAATGGAAGATGAATTGAAATGGGGAGAGATTTGAGGCAGGCAAACGCATTAGCAGACCGTTGCAATAATCCAGGTGTAAAGTAACAAGGGCCTATACTGGAGTGGTGGCTGTGTCAGAGGAGAGCAGGGGGCATATTAAAGAGATGTTGCAAAGGTAATGCTGAAAGGCCTTAACACCACAGTGGATTTAAAAGATGAGAGATAGTGAAGAATGTAGTATTACTCCTGAATTGTGAAAGATGGTATTGCCTACTACAGTAGAAGAGAAGAGGAGGCAGGGAAAGGCTCAGAGGGAAAGGTAAGTTTGGTATGGGACATATTGTGTTTAAGGTGGATACTTGTCATCTGATTTACTCAGGGAAGATACTGTTGCTCTCTAAAATAATGAAGGCTAAGGGAATGAAGTCATCACTGTGCTGTAGACCTGTTATCTAGAGGCCAGTCATAATTACAATAACTGGCATTTATATAGTTCTTTAAGATTTTCTATGTGATTTATATCCATTATCTCATGTAAGCCTCACAACAACTCTGATCTTTTATCTTTTAACCCAGTTTTAGATGAATAGTTTGCTGTTTTAATAATGTGCTTACCACCCCAAGCTTTGAATCCCTCACTTTATTAACCTCTCACCATTTCAAATATATAGTACTCATGCTTAATTAATCTTCCATCTGCTTTCTCTACTCCAAGGCTGATGAATGTTGCTTGTGAAAATCACAAACCTCACTAATTTCATCTTTGCAAATTTGGAGCCAGTAGGTTAAAATCTTTTTTTTTTTGATGCCTACTTGCTGTGTGATTGTGAGTAATTAACTTCATTTTTCTGACACTTAGTGTCAGCAATAATGTGGGTATAATAGAATACATGTTACTTATGTTACTGCACTAGCTAGCTATTATTTACATAGTACTTGGAGGTTTCCAAAGCATTTTGCATATGTAGCAAGGGTTGTCATGATATAGCTTGCAGGGAGGCAAGAATAGACATTTCTTGCATTTCTTCCTATTAATCTTCTTCAAGAAACACTTTAATTCATACCCAAAGGGGAAGCAAGGGGTTTTGACTAGAAGCTTGGGCACTTTGCTCTCCTCAGAGAGAAGCATTACCGGGCTAATATTCTGTCTTTCTGCTCCCTTAAATATTGTTGATCTAGGGGATATAACTTTTAGGTTTAAAATCCTATCATTCCTTAATGTGGAAGGATGATTGCAAGCACTATATCCAAGACTTAACTTCCTGCCAAAGACAAGAACCACATTGAACATACATAACAAATATATACATACATAACAAGAAACCCATTGATCCAAGTCAGTAGCAAAATAGAAATCAGAGAAAGTATGTCAAAGGAATCCTCCAATTTTCCTATTAATAGTAAGGTGACTCAGTTCAACAGAGGGGGGGAGAGGGAGAGGGGATGAGAGGGAGAGAGGGAGGGAGGGAGGGAGGGAGAGAGAGAGAGAGAGAGAGAGAGAGAGAGAGAGAGAGAGAGAGAGAGATCAGCAGATTTCACCCAAGTTAAATAAATTCCCTGAAGTCTATATAGAAAGTTGGAAATGGAGACATGATGGCACTTCTACATGTTACCTTCTTCCTAGATTCTTTCTTTCCCTCAAGTGTGTCAAAGAAATGTTGGGATGGCCAACACTTCTCTCAAAGCTGGAAGCTAGAAGGGAAACCCAAAGAGATTGAAAATAATGGATCTCTCTTCTCTTCCATTCTTGCTAATTCTGCCCTACCTCTTCTGCAGGTCTGAGGTATTGGTCTCTACCAATGAGAGAATCATATACCAATGCGCTTTGGACCAGGTTATATGTACACTATGTCCTTTGATCCTCATAATAATCTTATGATATAATTGCTATTAATATATCCATTTTACCGAAGAGGAAGCAAAGACTAAGAAAAGATTAACTGGCTCAATCAGTGTCAAACAGCCAAAGTGCTTGAGGCAAGATTTGAATTCAGGTCTTTCTGACTCCAAGTCTGGTACTCTTTGTACTGTACAACCTAAATGCCTTAACAGGCTTGTTGTGAGGCTTAAGCAATGATAATAATAATAATAATAATAATAATAATAATTTACACCCATATAACACTTTGCAAATTTTGAAGCAAGATAAAAAAGTCAGTGATTATTATAAAAGCCATATCTTGGCACATAATTTCAGTCCATCCCTACAAGTATGTAGCATAGTGTCTGGAGCATTGGACCTGTAGTAGTCAGACAAACCTGAAATTAAATTCAGCCTCGGACCCTTATAGTTGAGAGGCCCTGGGCATGTCATTTGATCTGTCTCAGTTTTTTCATCTATAAATGGAGATGATAATAACACCTATATCCCAGGGTTTTGAGAATAAAATGAGATGTTTTATAAATAGATTTGCAAACCTGAAAGTGCAACATAAGGGCTAATTATTATTATTTGGAATTTTTTTTTTTATTCCTCACTCATTACATATAAAATTTCTCATAGTATTTGTTGCAAACTTCTCACTCTGAGCCGATATCACCTCCTATTGCACTTGAACATAGAGATCAAGGTCCACTGAACTGAGCATCCTCAACTATTTTTCTCCTCTTCTTAAATCTCTTTGTTTTAAGCACTCTTCTTTCTCCTTTTCTCTCAAGGGAAGAGGAAGTTCTTCTACCTGACAGCTAATCCATCTACTTCAATAACCCTGGAGGAGAGAGTGAGGCTGATAACTTTGCTTCTGCCTCACTTAAATCCAATTCATGAGGAAGTCAAGACATTGACCTTAGTCCTCTTGGAGAACAAAAAATGAACAACAACAATCCTTCCATGTATAAGCTTAATCATATCCCTTACTGTCACCTTTCCAATTTCACCCAATTTATTACCACTCTCTAGCATCTTCAATCTCTTTTTTTCCAGCGCATTCTTCTAAACCAATAAGCAAACATACATTGGTTTTTTTAGCCATTAAACACACAGAAATCCAAGAAAAACTCCCTTCAACAATTCATCCATCTCAACTTTTTTCTTCCTTTAACTTCCAAATATTCAGAAAAAAGTATTTTTATCATTCACTGCACAGCTTTCTTCTTTATAGAAGCATGGTTAAAAAAATAAAGTGGTACAGTGAAGCAAAGATGATATTTGGAGCTAGAGGACCAGAGTTCAAATCCCAGCTCTGCCACTTACTTAAATAAATTTGCCTTGACTTCACTGGGTTTGAATTTCCTTATTTGTAGAGTGAACACTTGTAACTTGTACCAGATGATCTCCAAGTCCCTTCTCTCTCTAATTCAGTAACCCCCATTACGAAAAGACCTACTAATGGCTGAGCCCAGCTGCATCTGTGTGCTCTGTGTCTTTCTTGACCTTTGTGTAGCATTTTATAATGTTGATAACACTTTCCTTATAGATAATAAATCTTCCCTTGGCTTTCAAGAGACTAACATCTTCTTGCTCCTTTCTTATTTCTCTGACTATTCTATATCTGTCTCTTTGTCATTTGCATAAATTAGGGCTGAAAGGAATCACATTAATTGTCTAGCTGGTTAAGTGGTTACCCAAAATCACAGAACTGGTGATTGAGAAAGATGAATGTGGGTCTCTTGATTCTTAGATAACTAGTTCTGCCACCTTCCTGACCAATAATAATAACTGAGATTACCACCACTCCCATCTAACTCTCTCTCTCCCTCTCTCCCTCCCTTGCCTCTCCCCCTCCCCTCCTCCTCTTGCTTCCTCTCCTCTCCCCCTCCCTCTCCTCCCTCTCCCCCCTCCATCCCTCTCCATACTTTCCCCTCCTTTGAAACCTTCTTCTTTAGATACCTTGTGTTTAAATCCCTCAGACCCTTTAAAATAGTGTCACCTTCAGCATAGACCCAATGCATAAGGATCCCATTCAGTTGCTTTTCCTATCATTTTTTCATTTGATTTCATTTTCTCTTCCTCTAGAAGAGCACCCAGATTGTGATGATGGAGTCCAAATATGTTGGTTACATTGCTTTTGATAGTGGGAAACAGTTCTTTATAAAAATCCTTGCAGACTCTTCTTCAGCTTTATTCTATTTGTTGAACTCTTTCCAATTTAACCCTTAAATGCCCTGAGGAGGAATTTGCTTTGTTGTCTCTCTTGTTAAACTTTTCTTAAACTTATTTTTTTAATTAATTGCTTCTTATTTGTTCCTCTTCTTTCAGCTAAAACAAAATAAAGTTTATTAAAGACCTACCATATTGGGTAGACTCTTAAGGAATCTTAGCATTTGTATTGCTAATGCCAGTGGGCCAGATTGAATCTGAGCTAGCTTGAATCTGAGCCTGCTTCTTTATTTTACAAATTTCTCCAATAAATTAGCAATTATAAGCAACGACTAATTTTTAGGTTTTTAAGTAAGAAGAAAGTGATGTTTGAACCTACTTCTCATTTTCTGCAAGATCCTTTTTTACACATTGGGCTAGAAAATATGCATTAATTTATTGATTAAATATTCCCCTGCTATATGTAACTTGAAAGATTAATAGTCGGTCTCCTGAGTTATATTTAGTGAATATCTATTGAAATAAACTAAAACCCAATCAACATACTCATAAAACTTCAGGGGAATTATCTGATTATCTGGGGTGGGGGAGGAAGGGAGGGAGGGTATCTCATTTACAACAAGTACCCATCATAAATGTTTATATTTAAAGAGAGCTAAGAAATAAGTGCTTATTTACCTAGAATAGATAGCTAGTCATCTTTTAACTTTATGTTAATATAAGCGTTTGCTCATTAATTTGTAGTATAGGTTAAACAAGAGTGTCTCTGGAGATGCCTTTGGTTAAAATGTTTCCACTTGATTATACATGTACGTGAAACAGGCATATCATTAAAATATAATGCCTTTGCACATTGTTTTTCTTTTATTGTTTTATTTGTTCCTTTGTTATAGGTATCAAAGAGGAAAATTTTATGGGTTTTGTGGTAAATGAATTTAAGAGAACAAGGTATGCAGAATGAATAGGGGAAGGTATGGCACTTATTAAGCCAAAATCTCAGATATTGGGAGTAGAATGAAAAGTAGGGGGCAGTTAGGTGGCTCAGTGATCTGAGCACCTGCCCTAGAGTCAGGAGGGCCTAAGTTCAAATTCAGCCTCAGACACTTAATGCTTACTAGCCATCTGACTTTTGGCAAGTCAGTTAACCTCAATTGCCCTGCCTTACCCCTCCAAAAACAAACAAACAAACAAACAAAAAGAATGAAGAGAAGGAAGGTTTCAGTAGAACAACTGATTTTCTTAAACATGGAGAGTTTTGAAACAAAGGAGAGAAAAATCTATACACAAAAGTGAAAGGGCCTCAAATTATTTTTGTATGGGGAAACTACTATAAGAGAATAGGAAGCTTTCAAGAAAATAACGTTGTTTCAGAGCATCATTGCATGCCTATTTAATTTTTATACTTGAAATTAAAAACCAAACAAAAAACCTCCCCAGCCATCTTCTTGTCAGGCACCTTGCTAACCATATCATAGATGTTGACTTAGGGGTCTTTATTTCAGAACCAGTACTCCTATACTATAACTCCATCACCTTGTTTAGCAGTTGCCTAACAAGGTGCTCAAAAGTTCCAATAGATAGGGAAGGAAGTAAAGGGACATGGGGAAAACAGTGGGGCTTCACTTTTGGCCTGTTTTTAGTCAGTTACCTGGCTACCACTATATGCTTATTGTTGACCATCCCATGGCTCCATTTTCCAGGCCTGCAAGATACATAAACAAATCAATACTGCCATTGTTACTAGAAAGAATATAGCAGTCTACTCTCCTGTGTACTGACTCACTATCCTGTTAACATTCTCAAAAGAAATAAAAAGAAATCATCCTATTTATATAGGTTTCCATTTAGTGATTAAAACATAAGCTCCATGAGTGTGAAGACTGCCATCACTTGTATACTAATATCTTTTGTTCTTGGCACATAATAAATGTTTAAATGTTTTGTTTTGCTTTTTCATTTATCTATTCAGTATACTGATTTTTAAGGAATATTTTTCAAATAGAAATCACACTCTGCAGTCATGAAAGAATAAAATTATGTATGCATACATACATAATGCACACACATACACATATATGCATATATATACATATATGAATGGAAATATTATTCTACTTTTCTACAATTAAAGCACTATAAAATAATTTTGTAGTTTTTTTTTGTAATTCATTTACATGTTTATAGTTAGATTGTACTTTCAGGTATGTGTGTGTGTGTGTGTGTGTGTATCTATGTCATTCTGATTAAAGCCCAGGGAATTTACTAAAGTTTCTGCACATGCATCTAGTAAGTTGAAGTCTTATTTACTATCCCAGGCAACAGTACACCAATATTTGCTTTTTCCCCAGTTCATTATTGATTTCCCTTAAGTGTGGGTAGAAACTTTCTCAAAAATCTCTGATCAGGGGCGGCTAGGTGACAAAGTGAGTAGAGCGTCGGCCCTGGAGTCAGAAGGACCTGAATTCGGATCCGGCCTCTGACACTGAATGCACACACAAACAAAAACCTAACCATGTGACCTTGGGCAAGTTACTTAACCGCAATTGCCCTCCAAAAGGCAAAAAAAAAAATCTCTGATCAGTGATTACTTTCAGCTATCAGGATTTGTTGGTATTCACATGGTAGTTACCTATTGATTGTAAAGCTGAATCAAAATACCAGCAGTCAGTACCCCAAAGAGCATTTAAAATATTCTGTATTCATGTAAAATTGAGAGATTCATAAGTATATTAGTGTTCAGTTTATTCTTTGTGCCAATGACTAAAGTATCTGGTCACACAAGTATATACTTTTTTATCTTTATTCATTTCCAATGAAAATGGCTTTTTCTAAAAATTATTTCAATGCTATGCTTTTTGTAATGTTTTAATTAAAAATAATATGCTATTGCAATTTAGTCTACATTTCAGTATTTAGTAATATCTGCCACTATCTGCCACTAGAACTTTTTGAAACATGTCAACTTGTTTGGCCAGAAAATATACAAAGTTCCAAGGCTGAGAGATTATTTTATTTTAACTATTCCTTCTGAATATTTATGCATTTAGTAACTTAGAAGAACAATTTAATTTACAATATGGTAAATACAATCTTCCATATCCTATCATTTTGAATTCAGAAAGGATTTCCATAAGAAGTAATTATAGGAAAAAGCAAATTAGCAAACTTGTGGAATTCAGAAGGCTTTACACAGATCATCTTTCCTATGCCTTCCATTCTCAGCCTTCATTGCTCAGATGACTCCCACAAGGATGTAATGGTCCAGCCAATAAGGTTCCATTGAGCAGTGCCTCACAGGCTAAAACTTTGTGTTGTTGTTGGTGGGCATAGAGTCAATGATCAGGAAAATAAGTCTGCGCAAATAAAAGTTCTGAGCTGTAAGAATAGAAATGAGCAAAAGCCCCAATGTTTCAGTCACTACTTAGGATTTATTTTTAATCTTCATTTCACTTTCAGAATAAATTTGTATATTGAAATTGAGAGTTGGAGAGAACATTAGAGAGCACCCAGTAAAAGTCTTCTCATTTCATAGCAGAAGGAACTGAGACCAGATAGATCCAGGGACTTATCTAAGGTCACATATCAAGGGAGTGATGAAATATAGGTTAAATTCAGGGTCTCAATTCCCATTTATTCAGTGATGCCTCAAAATATATATTAAAAACAATGCATGGGACATCTGGGTGGCATAGTGAATAGAGTACTGGGCCTGGAGTCAGGAGGACCTGAGTTCAAATCCGGCCTTAGGTACTTGACACTTAACTAGCTTTGTGACCTTGGGCAAGTCATTTAACCCCAATTTCCTTGCCTCCCCCCTTCTGGGAAAAAAAAAAGCAATACATTCAGCAAATTTTCTACCTCATTTTAAAAAGGAAACAAAGTGTCATGGATATTGTTGGAGTTGCTTTGACAGATTTGGTTACATGTCACAACAGATAGCATGCTGGACTCAGAGGGAAATAGAGCTCAAATCCTTTCTTGACTCTGTGGCCTTGAGCAAGTCATTTACCTTTACTCAGCTTTAATTTACTGGGAATAATAATAGTATCTATCTCATAGGGTTTTTTCAAGGATCGAAAGAGATAACATATGTCAAATCCTTGGCAAACCATAAACAGTTGTATAAATGCTGCCTACTAAGAGCTTCACCAGAACAATAAGTGGAGTAATTGATAATATTTAAAAGTATGACAGCAGGGAAAAATGGTTAATATTCAGAAAGCAGCCTCAGTTCTGTCTCTAAATCCTTTGCTAGATACATGTATACAATATGACCCCCTTTATGTATCACATACTATTTGGTGAAAGGGGTATAAAGAGTATTTGTATAAGCACCATGTGGGAGTTGTAGCTTAAAGAGAAACACAGTCTTTTCAATACGAGTACTAGAAGAATATTATATGGTTTGAGAAGACCTGGGCATAAGAAAGAATGCCTTTGAAAAAATGTAAGTATTGATTGCTAGTGACTTTTTGTTGCTGTCCCATTTATATAGAACTATTTTCAGTGATTGAAGGTTTTGGATTAATCCAAAGAACTACTTTGTGACTGTAATCTAAGAACTGCAGCATTTGTGCTCTACCTGAGAGACAAGGACTTGGGGTTTCTCATCCTGAATGGGAAAGTTTCTGAATTGAGGCACAACGTGGATGAGAGATGGAATAGCCAAGAGATTACAAGAATGAAGCATCTACCTAAGGATATGAATTGATAAAATAAATAGAAACAAAAAGGGGACTGATTGTTGCTACTTGAAATGAGCAGAGCAGAAGACAATCAGAAGATCAACTTCTTTTCCTCAAATCAATGACCGCTCTAATTGATTTGCCAACTAGATGCCACACTGAATTCCCCAAGGCTTAGGTCTAACCGTGTCACTTCTCTACTCAATCAATTTCAGCAGCTCTTCATTACTTCCAGGGTCACACAGAAAATCCTGTTGTGGCTCAGAGCTCACTTGCCTGAAAGTCTCCTCAATGCAGGAGATTAATTACTCAATGTTCCAAATCTACATGAGGGTTGAAGATGGTGAGAACCTGAGAGATGAGAAATCCTGGTCTTTGGCCTTCTAGCTTTGAGAAAGAAGACACATGCTTTTGAATTGTATTCATTTACCTGAAAAGAGAGATAAATTCCAGGATGAAGCTATGACATGGAGAGGAGGTAGCATTTCTATTGTGTTCCTATTCCCAGTTTGCCTCACTAGAGACTGTGTGGAAATTCCCCCTGGATGAAATCTGGTACTCTTTCTGTCTGGGTTGAGCTAAGATAACTTGCTCCCAGAGTGAGAGTTCTTTCACTCTGTATATTATCTAGTATATATTATCATCTGTATACCTTCTCTGAATTATATTTGTTATAGATTTGTATAAACAGGGTTTATTTTCTATTTGATATTTATTTTCATTGTGGAATTGGCATTTGAAAGGAGTCTGGTTTTCTATGTATACCTTGGGGTATTCCTTCCCCATTAAGGGATAGTAATTGAGAGCTTGGCTTGAAACTAAAAAATATTTCCTTTAGATAAATTATTTTTTAGGGAACAGATAGTTATAATTTTAGGGGACAGATAATTATAATCTGGTAATCTTTCTCTAAGGAGATGAAAGTAGGAAATTTCTAGGCTCAACTTCCTGCTTCCCCTCCTTGCATAAATCAAGGTCTCCTTTTGAGAAGTTGAGAGTGAGACTAGAGATATGTATTTATGCCGCCATGCAAGCCACATTTAGAACTACATGAACACAGATAACCTACATTGGCAATACAACACATACTATGTCACTCTGGTATTTAAAGACAATCACCTGAATCCTTCCTACCTTTAATATCTTCTTTACTCCTTTCCTCATACTCAACAATCCAACAACACTGCCCTTCTCGCTGTTCCTCACACACGCTATTCCTGTGCTGTTCTTAGTGGTTTTCATTAACGGTCCCCAAAACCTGGGATATTCTCCATCTTTTTCTTTGTCTCCTGGCTTCCCTGACTTCTTTCAAAACTGAACTCTCAGTTTACCTTCAACAGGAGGCCTTTCAGCTTTTGCTACATCCCACTGTTAGTACCTTCCTTCTGAGATTACCTCCCATTTACAGGGAGGTAAATATATTTTATATGTATATAGCTGCTATCATGTTGTCTTCCCCATTACAATGAAAGATCCTTGAGGGAAGGTAGCATGGTTTTTGCCTTCCTCTGTTTTCTCTGTGCTTACAATATTGCCTGATACATGGTAAGTGCATATTAAATGCTTGTTAACTACAGACTAGGCTGTTACTGTTTGTCCTTTATTCATTCTTTGTTTTTGTTTTTGTTTTTTGTTTGTTTGTTTGTTTGCTTTTTGGAGGGCAATTGGGGTTAAGGAACTTGCCCAAGGTCACATGGCTAGGTTTTTGTTTGTGTGTGATAAGTGTCTGAGGCCGGATCTGAACTCAGGTCCTTCTGACTCCAGGGCCAGTGCTCTATTCACTGCACCACCTAGCCGCCCCCCTTCATTCATTCTTGAAGAAGACCATGACATCAGGGAGGTGATGGCATGGCATGCAAGAGAATTGGATTTAAGTGAGGGAAGGGCTGTGCAAAGTCACCAGCCTCACTTTCTCCTCTGGAGTCATCTAGGTCCAATGGTCAGATATGGATCAGGACTAGGCACTGAGAAAATAAAGACAAAAATGAAATATATTCTTCTTGCCTTACCCTATCCCCAGGCTTTCTTGGATTCCTTTAAGACTCAGGTCATGTCTCACTTTCTAGAGAAGGTCTTTCCCATAACCCCCTCTATAACTCTGTCCTTTTCTCTGAGATTACCTTCAGTTTACACTTTTATATCTTGTATGGACAATTAGTTGCATATTGTATCCCCTATTAGAATGTGAGCCCCTTGAGGTCAAAGATCATGCCTTTGCCTTTATTTATGTCCCTATTCCTTAGTACAGCACCTTAATAAATGTTTGTTGACTTATTTGGATGGAGCCATTTAGCACAGCTGATAGAAGTGAGATATATTCCATAATTTCTGAGATTATTGGAGCAAAGCTCTTATAGCAACAGGAAACTGATTGGAGAAAATAGAATTCTGCAATATAGCTGACTCTATCTATCCATATTACTTTTTATTGCTAGGGAGACCTTGAAAGCTAAGAATGGACAAGCTCTATAGATGGGAGCTGTTTTGATTGTAAGAAAGCTCTGTGGCTTCTGGGAGCTGACTGGAGAATACAGGGTCATTTTGCTATAGGAAAAATTGGCTGGGTTTATCTCTTTTCTTTGATGCCATCTACAGTTTAAGAGAGGGAAACTTAAGAGTCTAGAGAATGAATCTAAGGAGTTTTGCAGTTTTGTGGTTTAAGGGAATTTCTTATCACCTTAATAGTGTAATACTGTATCAGCATCCAGACAAGAAAGCAGACCTGGAAAGCTGCAGACTTCCCTCAGGCTTAGGGATGCTATTTCTCTGAATAAGGGTAACAATGCTGTGTACTAAAAAAGCTTAATGCTAAATCCTGGGAATAGCAGAGAAGTGGATTTGCCCAGTAGGTAAACTATAAGGCTCAGGGATAGGTGATTTGCATTATACTGTAAATGATTTCCCAAAGATATGGCAGACTTCCAAGCTCATAGTCTGGATTTGTGAATTACTCCATGTACATTGATCTTCCAACTGTTGTCTTCAAAGTTCATCTAGGTTTTTGCCCCCTTTTTCCCCTTTGGACAAAGTGGGCACAAGTTGGGGAGTGTGATCCAGGTTTATAGGCAGATATGTTCTACCTTGAATTCTGGTTTTGCTTTCTGTTGAATGAATATCATGTTATGATTGTTTTTGCTTTATCTTTTTTAGTAATATGTCATATTTAAGAATTAATGGTCCCATTATAACTGATCTGAACAAATAGGAAGCACACCAGTAGTAGTTCAAGATTTACAATGGCAAGTAGTAGGAGTTTACTCCCCTCACCCCAACATCGGGGTAACCCTTAGGCCCTTGAGTGCAAATTGAAGTCTTGTCGATGACCTTTCCTTTTCCTCCACTGCCTTATGACCTGCCAGTATGAGCACAGATTACCTTTAAGTGAATAAGCTTAAAAAGAAAGGAATAGGATGTGGGTAATACATGATGCCTAGTAGTGCCACACATGGGAAAAATGAATCAGAACAATATAGTACTTTCTTTTAAGCTGCCTAAGGACTAAAGCATATGCATAGCAACCAAAAATTGAACTCTCTTCCTCTTGCTCTGTCTCTGTCTCTCTGTCTCTGTCTCTCTGTCTCTGTCTCTGTCTCTGTCTCTGTCTCTGTCTCTCTCTCTCTCTCTCTCTCTCTCTCTCTCCCTCCCTCTCTCTCCCTCTCTCTCTCTTTCTCTCTCTCTCTCCCTCCTACTCTCCCTCCCTTTCTCCCTCCCTCCACTTCCCTTTCTCCCTCTCTCTCCTGTGCATTATAAACAGATACATCTCTATATACTGGTCAACAGAAATGTTATAGTGAAGAAATTTCTGAATTATTTCCTATCCTTGAAAATCCCAGAGAAATATATACCATGGAAAAATGCTTTTTTTTCTATGACTGATGTTAAACTTATCACCAAGTTCTGCAACTTTGTCTTGCAAAGGACAGAATAGCTTTGATTATAGACCTTTCCAGTGTGATCTCTTGGGCCAACTTCAGATCCATTTCCTTTTCAGGCCATATAGATCTACATTCCCTTTCTCTAAGATAGCTAAAAATGAAAGAGATTTTAGTTATACCCCCTAGGCAGGGAGTGAAGCATGACAGTGAGCCCACCTAATCTGATTTAAGGACTAGCCAACAAAACTAGTCAAACAAATGTTTAGTACAGTTTAATAGCAACACACATGTTTAGGGGATGTAATTTTGTAATTACAACATACACATTAAAGTAAATTGAATAAATCACAAAGAAAATGAATATAGGGGAAATTAATATCAAAATACTATAAGAACTTAAATACAAGAGTTAATAATACTCAACCATCATTTATCTTTAGTGCAATTCTCATGTTAAAGTATTTACTTAAGGAAACTATGATTATACCTCCCCTTATAATTAGAAAAATAATAAATAATAACAATACCTAATATTGTGTGTCCTAATAAGATCGGTTTCCTCATGACAGAATAGAATCATTTGTTAAAGCACTTGTTATAGAAATGGTCAATTATTTTAATCAGATTCAATGGTGATGATGGGAATTATTACTCCAAAGGCTTACTTTTGCAGTGGGAAATTACATGGTAAGTAACTTAATGGAACTGAGATTTCTATCTTACTTAGTATATATTAAAAGCAATTAAAATGAAAAGTCTATTTCTCAATATTCAGGGTTTTGTTTTTACTGTTATACTACTTACATGGCAGCAAAGATGTCCAGAGAATGTTGTTTTATAATGTCATCATGTAAATTATAGTAAATTTAATAAATCACAAAAAGTACAAGTACAGAAAGGATAATAGCAAAATGATATATGGATTCAGCTTTAGCAAGGTTTCTGGAGTAAAGGTATATTTCATAATGGGAAAACGTCTATAAGCCTAATTACATCTTCATGTGCTTTAGATTACTTAAACAGAGCCATGTCAGAAGTAAATGCAGCATGAAACCAAAATATAGAAGCAACAGAAAAGCGTGCTGTTATTTCATAGTTTTCATTCATCTTCATTTAAAGTTTCCTTTGAAACCTTCCTGGAGTGATTGAAATAATCTATAAAGCAGTAGGTAAGCTACCTAGGAAAAATCAGTACTTTTTGTCACTTTTATGAATACAGCTCCTCCCATTAATAGATTTTATTAAACTACTCAGTCTTTCCAAGGAGGTTTGCCTTATCCCACATTGGCTAAATTATCCTCAAACTCTGGCATGTTGAAATGAGAAATTACTTTGACATCGATATAAAAAGGAAATCTGTCAACAAATTGCTTTCCCTTCTAACTCTTCAGATCTGTGACTCCATGATTCTATGTCATCTATTAATCTTATAATCCATTATAGTTGCAAAGTACTTTACATACAATTTTTTTCATTTTATCCTAACAATAACCCTGTGAGGTAGACAATGCAAATGTTATTATCTCTGTTTTGCAAATGAGTAAAAAAAAAAAAAAAAAGGACCTTCCCCAGTGGTACATATCTAGTATATGCCTAGAGGCAGAGTTTGAAATCATACACTTTATTTCCCCAATTCTGCTACCTTTTTTTCTGTATCACATCATTGCCTCCTGTCCCAGCTCAGCTCTCATTATGACTTTCTTGTCATACTCTGCTTTTGGAGATAAAAACTTATATATGACTAGAACTGGACTTGCACCTTTGGAATGCAGCTGACATTCCAGGATTCTGCTTCCTATCACATTGACTCCTTAGGATTTTCTGGGAGTTGTACCACTCACTTATTTGCTTTAGTAACAAACCCAACCATCAAAAGACAGAATAATAAAGAGGCAATATTGTAAGAGAATTTTCCTAATTTTATCGCAAGCAAATAGTGCTAATGGAATATTATACCATGAAATAGCACTACATCTGATCATACCATAAAATTTCTCTGTCTTAGACACCTCTTTTTCCAGTTCACACACACACACACACACACGTGTACATATACACATATACATACACACATTTGTATATGCATGTATGTATATATACACATACATATAAGTGTATGTATATGTGTATATACACACATACAAATATGTGTGTGTGTAAGATATGAAACAAAGAATCAGGAAACCATTCATAATTTGTTCTCAGAGTTCAAGCCTAACTATAAGTGAGAGTTGTTATGACCCTAGAAATTAAATCCAATGCTAAGTGAAATTCTTCATCTCTCTTTATCATATTTAACTAGGTACTTATAGTATTATCTTAATTTTTATTATTTTTACTTTTTTTGGAGGGGGGAAGGCAAGGCAATTGGGGTTAAGTGACTTGCCCAAGGTCAAACAGCTAGTAAGTGTGTCAAGCATCTGAGGCCGGATTTGAATTCAGTTCTTTCTGACTCCAGGGCCAGTGCTCTATTCACTGTGCCAACTAGCTGCCCACTCATCATAGATTTAAAGCAAAACCCATGCATTGTTTGTATGTTGTTCATCATTTTAACATACACTAATGCCGCTATATATAAAAAAAAAAGTAAGGTCATCTTAGAGAAAAATACACTAAATGTACCTGTTGAATAGTTCCACTTAATGAACTAAAGTTGAAGACTATTCTCTTAAAAGCCTTCTTTTGCAAAATATATCTCAAACATTATAGAAATGTCCATTGCAAGTACTTTAATTATCACTTATGTAAAGGAAATGTTCATTGAAATATTTTCATGTTATTTGTGTACTCAAAAGTATTTCTAATTGCAGTGTGACATAGGAGATGGAAGGAAGACTTTAGTTTAAATCCTGATCCTGTCACCTACTAATTGTGTGACCCTAACCAAATACTTGATGCCTCAGTGATCCTAGACAACTCTCTGTTCACAACTGTTCCACATAATTCTGTGCTGGTCCTCTTCCCTTCTCCCTTTTTACTACTTCACTCAGTGAAGTTTGCTTGGTGATCGATTCTTATGGATTTAAATACCATGTACATGATGACTCTCAAATCCACCTATACTGCCCTAACCTCTCTGCCAATTCCCTGTCTTCTATCTTCAACTGCCTTTCTCATACTTGATGTCCAGTAGACATCTTAAACTCATTGTGTCCAAAAATGCACTCATTCATTATGTTTCCCCCAAACTCTCCCGCCCTCTACCTTCCTGTTGATATAGAGAGTGCCATCATCGTCCCTATCCCTCAGATTCAAAACCTAAGTATCATAGTATCCTCCTTGACATCTGTCTTTCTCTCTCCCTTTCCCTCTCCACCTCTCTGTCTCTATTTCCCTCTCCCGCGCCCCCCCCTTTCTCTCTCTCTCTCTCTCTCTCTCTCTCTCTCTCTCTCACACACACACACACACACACACACACACACACACACACACACGCCCTATCCGATCTATTGCCAAGGCCTGTCAATTTCATCTTTGTAACTTCTCTTAAATATGCCTTCATCTCTCCTCAGACACTGTCACTAGTCTGTTACATATCCTCATCAAGTCATGCCTGGACTATTGCCAATAGTATGATGAGGTCTGACTATCTCAAGTCTCTTCTCATTCCAATCCATCCTCCATTTGATGATTAAAGTGATTTTCCTAAAGCACAGGTCTGATTTTCACCTTAGACCCTCCATAAACTTTACTGACTTCCGATTGCCTCTAGGACCTAATAGAAAATACTTTATTTGATCTTTAAAGTTCCCCATAACCTACTGTCCTCCTACTTTCCCAATTTTCTTAGATCTTACTCACTGACATATGCTTATCAATACAATGGCATTGACCTCTGCTCTTCCACAAATAAGACATTCCATCTGGAATCTGGGCATTTTCTCTGGCTGTACCACACATTTAGAATATGATGCCTCGTCGTCTCTGCTTCCTGGATTCCCCAACTTCCTTTAAATCATAAACAAAACCCCAACATCTGCAGGAAGACTTTGGTTTTATTTTTGCTATTTTGGGGGCGTTTTGGGAGGGGTTCTTTGTTTTTTGTTTTTGTTTTTTTTGCAGGGGGGAAGGCATGGCAATTGGAGTTGAATGACTTGTCCAAGGTCACACAGCTAGTTTGTATTAATTGAATCTGCGGCCAAATTTGAATTCAGGTTCTCTTGATTCCAGGGCCAGTGCTCTATTCATTGTGCCACTTAGTCACCCCAAGGAAGCCTTTCTTAACCTCTGTTAATTCCTTACCTCATTTAATTATTTCCTAATTAGGTTATTCGTAACTTCTTTCATGCCTAATTTATCTATTATATATATTTGTTGCTTGTTTTCTCCCCCATTAGATTGTTGGTTCCTTGAGGGCAGAGACTATCTTTTGCCTCTTTTGCTTTCCTAAGCTTAGCACAGTGCCTAGCATAAAGTGGTGGTGGTGTTATTCAGTCAAGTTAAGTCATATCTGACACTTTGTGATGCCATTGTGGTTTTCCTGGCAATAATACTGGAGTGGTTTGCCATTTCCTTTTCCAGCTCATTTAAAGATGAGGTCACTGAGGCAAATAGGGTTAACTAGCTCAGGGTCACCTAGCTAGTAAGTATCTGAGGATAGGTTTGAACTCAGGAAGATGAGTCTTCCTGACTTCAAGTCTGTTGCTCTATCCATTGCATCACCTAGCCACCCCAAGTAGAAAATAAATGTTGATGATTGACTAGTTGATATTGGCAAAGGGAGTTCTTTACTGGGAGCTCCCCAATACCAGTGAAATCACAGATATGTGCCATCTAGCTACTGCATTATTTAAGTGACCACTTGAATCTTATATGAAGTCCACTGAGATCGCACATGCAGAAGCACCAACAATCACAGCAGCTGATGACCAACCACAACCAAAAATCTGACAACAATTTTTAAACACTTACTGTGTTCTAGGTGCTTGTTAAGTATCAAGAATTTAAAAAGCAAAAACAATCCCTACCCTCATTTTAGTCTCAAAATTATTTTTGTGGATAAGGAAATTTAGGCTCAATGAGCTTAAATGCCTTATCCAAATGTAGCACCAATGCAATATTTACAGCGCCCATGATCACGATAAAGACCATGACCAAAAATATCGCATGACATTCTATGGTAAAATATACCAAACTTTCCAGATTGAATATAGAACTGAAGCATTTAGGCACCAGAAAACCCAATCTGAAAACCATAAGCCAAATATATCTCAGTATCAAATATATTCAGAAGCCATAATAACATTGAGAACCACAGCATCTGTTAGCCTTCCAACAAACCAGTACAAGATCAATATTTACTCACAAACCTCTCTATCTCCTTGCCTGAATGTCCTCTCTCCCCTACCATCTTGCTAGCTCTAACTACAAGCTTCCTGTGGCCTCTGCTTCCCTTCAGCAAACTCCTGCCACTATAGGCTCCATGTGACAATATTTAGCCTATTAGGGGATATAGTTTATCTTCCCAGGAGGGAAGCTTCCTGTGGGCTCTGTTGCACCCTTCAGAAAGTTCCCTCCATCACAGATTCCATGTGATTACATTCAGCCTACTAGGGGGCAGAGTTTACTTTCAAATTGGGGGAGCTCTTCAAACTCCTCCCTAGGTATATTATAGATATGTAGGGAATATCTTCAAACTCCCATCCCCATTATACCAAATCATACAGCCAATAAGTTTCAGAGCCAGAAGAGATAACAAGTGTTTATAGATGAAAAATTCCTTAACAGAGGCCTTTTTTCACTGGTATCTAGTATATTACCTTTCTAAATGATGGTCACTTAGAAAAACTCTTTTCAATTCATATGACTGTTATTTAGTACCTATTTATGCAAGACTATTGAATACTGGCTTTTCTGAATAAACCATCATATATTGGTTTGGACTTGCAATTACTAAATATTTTTCAAAGATTTAAATTCTAAAGAAGGGAGATTACCTTTGATTCCCCCAGAAAAATTTTTCATGTGAATAGGTACTCTGAATGTCATCAAAGGTCCTGGTGACAGTCATGTAGGATATACTCAAATGTAAAACATTATACCTTGGAATCAGCCTTTATAAGGATGTGCTGCTGTTTTTTTTTCACTTTGCATAATAAGTTTTACCTGCTTCAAACTCAAATTATAGAGTTGAAAGTCCTCAAAAATTTTTGCTTCCTTTTAAGCACAGAGAGTGATTTCCTAAGAGAAGAATTAGTAGAAAATCCTATTATATTTTCAACTTATCTTGGGGTGACAAAGCAAGGAGAT
This sequence comes from Gymnobelideus leadbeateri, assembly GCA_011680675.1. Taxonomy (NCBI): domain Eukaryota; kingdom Metazoa; phylum Chordata; class Mammalia; order Diprotodontia; family Petauridae; genus Gymnobelideus; species Gymnobelideus leadbeateri. Next base: position 222,188 of record WOXC01004425.1, read on the forward strand.
TTACAGAATCTATTTAAAATATTATTGTATCCATGCTACCATTTTTAATACCACTGCCACATTCAAGTGACTTCCTCTATTCCACAAGAGAACTCTTCCTTTTATAGTAGTTCTCATCCAACAAAACATACCAGCACACTGGCCATATCTGAAAATCTTTGTTTCATTCTGCCCTATAGTTCAACACCTGTCTGCCCAGAAGCAACAGAAATGACTTTTCATCAGGTCACTAAAATCACAATTAGATGTTAAAATTAATCATAATTCAGAAGTTCTTTTCTTTCTTTTCATTTATTGTTGATATTGTATATATTGTGTTTTTTTTTAATTCTGCTCACTTTACTCTGTTTCAGAAGTTAAAAGTTGTCCCAAGTCTGAATTCTTTGTTAATATTTTTTTTATAATACAGCAATATTCTATTAGGTCTAAAAGTCGCAGCTTGTTCAATCATTCCCACAAATGTGGCCTCCCTTACCCATTTTCTTTCTACTGAAAAAAGTGATGCTCTAAATAAAGTTGCATATATGGGACTTTCTTTCTATATTGGCAGTATTTGGGTACAGTTGTTGTTCAATCATTTCAGTTAGGTCTGACTCTTCATGACCCCATTTGGAGTTTTCTTGGCAAAGATACTGGAGTAGTTTGCCATTAACTTTTCTAGTTCATTTTACAAATAATGAAACTGATGCAACAAGATTAAATGACCTACCTGCAGTCACACAACTAATAAGCATCTAAGACCAAATATGAATTGAGGTATTCCTGATTGCTGGCCTGATGTTCTATCCACAGTACCACCTACCTGTTGTATAGTAGTTATATTGCTGCTCAAAGGATTATAACATCAATGCTATACCCATAACCATTATGAATATGCATGTGTATATCCAGTATAGATTCACAAAATATAATAAACTCTCTTCCTCAAAGGCAAAACCAAACTATGTATTTGGGACATCATTAAAATACCAGGAGATAAGATTTAACAGAGAGTACCAACATCTTAAACCATCTTTCTGTTAGGCCTCCCCACAAACAAGCTCCCCTAGACAAAATTCCTCCCTCTGCCCACTCAAGCTGCTTCTCTCTGTTCTCTTGGGAAAACTCCTCCCACACTAAGCTCCATGTAACCCCAGGCTCCATGTGATTCAAATTCCATATGATTCAGGCTCCATGTGACTCAGTTGAGAGCTGGACCAGAGACCAAAACAGGTCACATAGGCCTATTAATGGAGGGGAAGACTTTCAATTAATTTGGAATTAGGCAAATAAAATGACTAAAATGTTCATATACTTTGAAGCAGAGACTCAATTACTGGACGTATATGCCAAGGAAGTCATTGATAAGAAAAATTCTCCATATACCACAAAACATTTATAGCAGCACCTTTTGTGATAGCTAAAAATTAGAAACAAAGTAGATGTCCATCAGTTGGGGAATGGTTAAACAACACAGTAGTGGTACATGAATGTAATGGAGTGCTATTATGGTGTAACAAATGTGTATGAGTTATTCAGAAAACCATGGAAAATGTTACATTAACTAATGTAGTATGGAATAAGCAGAACCAAGGAAATAATGTGCACAATAACTACAAAAAGCATAAATGGAGAAGACACACCAAAAAATATCAAAATTAAAAATAACAAAATTAAAGGGATAAAGTGGGATTCAGAGGAAGAGATCTGAAAATACATGGCAGCCTACTCTTTTGTGGAGGTGGGAGGTACACAGGCATTAAACATTGTACATGTTTTCAGGTTCTTTCAATGGAACAATTCCTATTTTAGACTGTTTTTACTTTCTCTAAAAAAAATACCATATGTCATATGAGATGGTTCTAGGGCATGGGGCTGGGGGTTGGAAGATGCATGGTATGCAATGGTGATTTAAAAAAAAAAACAGAAAATATCAATAAAACACTATTTTTAAAAAAGAAGTGAAAAAACAAAAAGTGGATGATTAACCTTTGACAGTAATAGGTCAGGAGGAATGGTATGGTCCTTTGGGAAAAATAATGAATTCTGATTTGGAGATGTTGCATTTGAGATATCAATGGGACACTTGGGTTAAATTGTTGGTCACTTCCTTGGATAGAGGAACTAGAGTTAAAAGAAAGAGGTAAAGTCTGGATTTATAGATTTCTGGAACATTTAATAGAGATAAAAATGGAAACCATAGTAGATAATGAGATTCCTGAAGATAAAGTAAAGAGAGATAAGGGAGTAATGGGTAATTATGAGATAGAGGCACTATAGGAAAGATAAAGAGAGATCTATACCACTATTAAAGCCACTTTTATAAAAAAGGACCTTGTTTGTCAAGTTGTAAATTATTTTACTTTGTGGAAATAAAGTTAATATCGATATAACCCTGCCATTTATTATACATTATGACTATAGTATAATGACTGTTCATACATACATACATGCATGCATGAATATATGTATGAATATGCACATGTGTGCACAATCATATATATATACATATAAATACACAAACACATGCATGCATATGGAAATTTCAAGTGTGAAAACTCCCTCAACCAGCATATGTTGCTAATTTTTCTGCAATTTAATAGACTTAGAATATTGAGCTGAGAGGTCTAAAGACATGACTTGAACCAAAGTCATTCTGTTTTTCTCACCACAATGCCAGCTCTCTACCCACTATCTTCTATGTATGTACACATATACACATATTCACATGCCCATATTTTTTCATGTGTGTACACACACAAATGTGCACATGTTTATTTTAGTATTTATTTAGACAACATTTTATAGGCCCTAGGCACAATGTCAAGTAAATATTTTTTAAATGGTCTCTGCACTAATTTGTAATTTAGTAGGAGAGATAAAGATATGTATACACATTATTAAATACAATATAGATTAAGAGAAATGGATAATTAATTCTTCTAGTTAGTGGCTTCTAAGAACTTATAAAATATTCTGATGGATTTGAAAAGTAGTTTATGGTCCCTACCCAGAGAGTTTCTTCTAGGTTGGGTGTTACATACCCCCATTCCACATAATTGAATCTGACTATGAAGTTCTGTTTTAATTCTTTTCCCAGTGCTAATTACTCAGTAACAAAGAGCCCAGCTCCCTAAGCTATTATTGGTTCTGGATTCTTCCTTATCAGTAAAATTTCCTCCAATGGAATGTAAGCTCCTTGAAGGAAGGAACTCTTAGTTTTTTGTCTGAATACCTAGGCCCTAGTTGATATTAGGTGCTGAGTAGGCAATGGATATTCTTGTTTAATTGAATTGAATTAAACTGGAAGAGTATCAGAGTGTCACAGATTAAGAGTAGGAAGGGACCATAGTGTCATCTAGAATGATCACATAGTCTCAGAAGCTCATAGAAATATAGGTGGAATGGCCCTCGGGGGTCATTTAGTCTAATTTGCTCATTTAACAAATGAAGAAACTGAGGCCTAAAGAAATAAAATGACATCAAGGTAACATAAGTAATAAGTGGCAAGACCAGGATTTAAACCCAGGTCTTCTGAATTCAAATCCAAGGTGTTTAAATGTCATCCCCAGGATTACTCAGTAAGTGTGTGAAACAGAATTTGCACCCAATTATACCTGACTCCATTTATTAAGTTATTATGCATTTATTGATTTCTTTATTGTATGCAAAAAATATGCTAGACACTGTAGGTAGTACACCAGACCTTTTTATAATAACCATATTACAGATTTAGTAGGAAATGCACTTTGAGTTGATTTTCTTAAATATTTGTGAGAGGTTTCAACAAGAAATTCACATGTCTCTATATCTCTGTAATGATTAATCTTTCCTTTTTAATCATACAAGGATTTGCTGGAACCAGTTTTTACCAGCTTGTAAGAGACACTTGCTAAATTTGCAGAATGAAAATTTATACCTCAGAAAACAGTTATTGCTATAAATTAAAGATTGATGTATTATCTTGTTGATTGACTAGACTTAAGGAAATGTTAATAATGTGGATTAAACTTAAAAGTATATGTGCATACATTTTTTTTTTCTGGAGAGCCCAGTTGTTAAATATGTACAAGCATACCTCTGTATTTTTCTATAAACTTAGCCCAATTTCAACAAGAGTTCAATAAAAGGCTCATGGAATAAAATTGTAGGTCTGTTAACTGTAGGCTAATTATAATAATTGGCATCTATGTAGCATTTTAAGGTTTGCAATGTACTTTACATCCATTCTCATTTGGGCCCTATGACATCCCTGATCACATACAATAGTCTACAAGGACCTTCCTTGGTAAATAATTTAGAGAGGGCACAGATATTCCCAACCTTGGGCTTATTACCACTGTATTCTAACTGTGCCAACCAGCCCAGAGTACAGTTGGATTGTAAACAGAATACAGTGGACTAAATCTAGAGGATGGAAAATTAATTATTCACAAATAACATAGAAGCATCCTTGAGGAGTGGTTCCTTTCTAAATGGTAATGTCTCTATCTGTAGGAACCATAGGGGTTAGAGAGTAATTGGTGATCAAGTTATCAGGGCTGTAAGTAAGGACCCTGACTGTAGACCTTATGACAGCTTGCGGTTTATCCTTCATTCTCAAAAAGGACCATGACATCAGGAAAATGATGACATAACTTGCAATTGAATTAGATTTGGGTGAGGAAAGGGTGTGCAAAGTTACCAGCCTCACTTTCTTTTCCAGAGTCATCTAGATCCAGTGGCCAGATATAGATCTTACTCCTCTCTGGGATAGTTTGCTCTAAGTGTTCCTATTCCTGGACTAGATTATTTAAATGGACTATTAATCATTATTCTATTCCCACAAGGTTTACGTGCCCTAGATGGTAATAGGAATACTGACATTTGGTCATTACTTAAAACAAGTTATTTATATCATTATTAACAAATATTTAAGTGTCTAGTGTGTCCAAAACCTGTGTGATAGAGAGGGAAGGTGCATGGGTTCAAAGACATGAACTCTGACTTAGTGGAAGTTATATTCCAGCATGGGGATGTCATACATGCATAGATAGTTATGATAAATAATCTTACATAAGTGTGTAATTCATTTGAAGGGAGCTGCATGAGGTCTGGTGGGAAAATGTCAATGTCAATAGAAGAGATGAGGATCAGGGAAAGATTCCTGAAGGAAAAGGCATTTGAGTTGAACTTTAAAGTTTATTCAAGAACTAAGTTTATTTGAGGCATGGGTACAACATCAATTCAACATCCCAGTTGGAGAGATAAAATAAAAAAAAAAGAAATCCTTCATGCCTTGACTTAGTTTTAGAAAGAGAAACTGACAAAATGTAGGAAGTAGGAAAAATTCAAAGGTAGAGTTTTGAAAAGGAATAATCCACAAAGCCCCTGGAGATATTTTGATATCTCCTTCGAAGCTCAAGCCAAATGGGGACTCAAGATCAGAAACATCAAGTGATTAAAAAAGTCCTTTGTGGATAATTTTTATTCAAAAAGTTTCTGTGGGAAAAAATTCTATAAAAAATGGGGAGCCCAAGTGAGAAAAGGGAAATTCACAAAGGATGACTTTGTAGAGACAAAGAAGACTTTGATAATCACTTGAAATACATAAAAGAGAAGAAACCAGTGAAAGAACTAGATCTTGATGATTCAGGAGCCAAGTGTGGGATTGGAGATAGAAAGGATATGTACAGTTCATGAATAAAATGAAATTTTTGCCTTGGTCTTTATCAAGGTGTATATTGGAAAGAATCACACATACAAATTATCTCCTGGAGTGGTCAAGGTAGAGATATAACATTAAATACTGCTTATTTGTAACCTACACATTGTGTGTAACACTGTACCATTTGATTAACTTCTCTGGACCTCAGTTTCCTCATCTGCAAAATAAAAATATTGCAATGTATGACCTGGAAGATTACAGCTCAAACTCTAATTTTTTATTATCCTATGAAATAGTTAATAAGATGCTTACCTCAGATAAGTACAAATAAGTATGTCATATCCATGGGAGCAGAGAGTACCTACCTCAGTAGTTTTGAAGAAATTGGAGGATAAAATTGAGAAACATTTGACCAAAATAAATAACTGTCTGGCACCAATCTTTAAATAGAGAAGATGGGAAAATAGTTAGAGAGATGATGTGAAAATCTAGAATGGTGATCATGAATTAAGAGTCCCTGCACTTAAAGGAGAGAAGTTTGAACACATACACCAAATGATTGTAACTCATGAAACAGGTTAAGAAAGGCAAGTGAGAGATTCAGGCAAGATGCCATGAGGAAATTGAGAAGGAAATGATCATTTCTAGGGAGTAGAATTGGGGTAATAATCATTCATAAACATATAACTCTTTAGGATTTATAAAGCCTATTCAACATAATGACTATGTGAGGTAGATGGTGAAAATAATCATTCCTACTTTATAGCTTGGAATAAGGGAAACAATCATATAGTACCTGCTATGTGCCAGACAACCGTGCTAAGCACTTGGAGCAAATATAATCTGATCTGATCCTTACAACAACCCTATCAGGTAGGTCCTCTTATTATCCCCCTGTTTACAGTTGAGGAAACTGAGGCAAACAGGGTTAAGTGACTTGTCCAGGGTCACATAGGTAGTAAGTATTAGAGGCTGGATTTAAACACAGATATTCCTGTCTCTAGGCCAGTGTTCTGTATGTTGTGCTACTAGCTGCCCCTAAAATATAAAACTGATTATGTGAGAGGTGAAGTGATGGACCAATAATTGCACAAATAGTACCTTACTGTGATGATGTTCAAACCTATATCCAGATGCAGTATTTCTTCCACTACATGAAGCCACAGTTTACCGAGAGATTATAGCAAGAGTTAATTTCAATGGGTAAAGATAGGGGTGGTGGTAAAGGATTGTAATGGCAAGCTACTATAAGCAAAGACCTAACAATGGAGAATCACTGTTTAGTATTACTGTATGGGAGTATTCCAAATTAGCCAAGCTATAGAGTATATGCAGTATAATAGTGTGAAATAAAGATGGCAAAATAATTTTAGGCCAGAGAGGCCTTGAATGCCTGCACCATTAATTTATATTTTATTCAGTAGGCAATGAAAAAAAAATTAGGAGAGAAGTGATAAGAAGTGATGAGATCAGAACAGTAGTTTAGAAAGATTACTTTGGCAGTCCTATGAATGAGAGAGGGAAAGACTAGAGGGAAAGAATGTCATTCAAGAGAATGCTGTAGTAGTACATGTTGACAGTAATGAGCACCTGAAATGAGCTGCAGAGGAAAAGGAAAACTGGGAACAGATATAAGAGAAATCATGGCGGTGGAATCAACAGGACCTGCCAGGCATCAAGGAAGAGGCAAAAATCCTAGGATGGATAAATCATAATGTGGTCCAGTATAGCATTGATGGGTCCTAAGTCAATTTTGTCCCTTAAAATTGGGGGAAAATCCAGTTAATTACAGCACATTCTGGAGACATGTAGAGGTTTCTGCTATTTTGTAGCACATTCATATGTCAATCCATGTCAAATGTAAGAATATGCGATATACTTATGGAATTGAATGTTGAAAACTAAAAATAGATTAATTTTAAAAAGACTATTATGTAATACAAAGATGTTTTATTTTCTTTTTATTATATATCATTTTTCCCATGAGTATTAGCATCCAGGCCTTAATTAAACATGATTTGTACAAACTGAAGTCAAGTTCCATTTGGATTGCTAGCAGTATTAATTATAGGACAAATAGCCTCCCCACACGTAAAATATTGTTGCTTTAGACCACTGTACAAATCTTTCTCTCTAATTTACATATATTTATCCAACTTTGCATTTTTCCATAAGTACCACATGTAGAAATGATTTGCTTATGTACCTATTTCAAAATAATTGCAAGGTTTTGGAGAATGATGTATGCCCTCAAACATGGTTCAAACATTGAACAAAATGGTATGGTTTTTAATACAGACACCACAAAGGTAAACAATAAAATGGTGATATTTCCTTGAAATTAGACAGTGTTCTATTTAAATAAAAGAGCTACTGAAAAGTGCAAATGTAAAGGAATAAAAAGTGTAACATCTGAACTGAGAATGGCAGTAAACTTTCTTCACCTTGGCAAGCCAGATTAGAGTTTACCCAATAACAAAGGTGATAATTGCTCTTCTTTAGAATCTGATACCCTTAATTATAATTTGCTTTGGTGTTGGTAGTAGCTCTTACCTGCTGAATAAATAACTGTGAGGTTTAAAGGTTGATTTATCTCAATGATTAGAGTTGCTTCAAATGTTCTTTTAATAGTGTTTATTGTTTAAAGAATTGAAAGATTTAATGAAGCAAAAAACAACAGTCCCTGCAAATCATTAATACTCCATCAAACATCCCTTGATTGTGATCTCATTGATGACTGTGAAAGCCACCTTGTGCTGTAAACATTCAAAGGGAGCAAAACCTGGCTTCACTTTTGTTCACCATAAATTTCATCTTGAATCTGAAACAATACATGTTTCTGTCTATCTGAGAATCCCGATGCGTTTCATACATTTGACTCAATTTTCCTCATATCTGGCTGTCTAATTCTGTGTGACCATAGTGGAAATTGTGAATTTGTCAGATTGGGCACATTAAACAACAGTATCAGATACAGTTATTGTTTTACAGATGAGGATAAAAGGGAGGTTAGGTGGCTGATTAATAGTCATGTTAATGGAATAGAATTAACTGTGTACCATATTTGTTGGTGTATTTTCCTGTTACATATTATCCTCATCATTTTAAGAGGAAAATGAATAAATGGTATTTCCATCTAATATTACCCACCGTACCCTTCTTCTGATTAAAAATATCTGTGATGAGGGGCAGCTAGGTGGCTCATTGAATACAGCACTGGCCCCGGAGTCAGGAGGACCTGAGTTCAAATGTGACCTTAGACAATGCTTTCTAGCCATGTGACCTTGGGCAAGTCACAACCCCAATTGCCCTCCCTTCCCCCTTCCAAACCAAAAAAAATTTTTTTAAATATTTTTAAAAATCTGTGATGACTGCTAGCAGAAGATTATCTGAGTCCTTACGAAGTCTAATCAGTTTCATATCTAAAAGCTGGACTCAATGCTTACAGAATATTTTGGATAAAAAGAAGCATTCTTTGTCATTGCAGGATGGAACAGGAGTTAAATTATAGAAGAAGAACACTGTTTACCTATAAGTTGGAATGAGAGAGGGAAAGGATTTCTTATTCAGTCTAATATTTATCCCTCTTCCTTCTTCCTCTCTCTTCTGTAACTAAGCTTCTAACTTGAAACTTGAAAGGAAAGGGAATATTTAATTTGAAACTGAAACCACAATCTATTCCTGTCACAGAGCACATTAGCATGTAGAATCATAACTGATGTTTAAATAATGCTTTGAGTTTTGCAGAGTGCTTTACAAACTTTATTTCATTTGATCCTTATAACATCCCTCTGAAGTACATGTTATCATTGTATCCCATTTTACAGATGAGGAAACTGAAGCACAGAGAGAATAAATGACTTTCCTAAATTTATACAACTAGTAAGTTATTGAGACAGAATTCAAACCCAGGTCTTCTTGAATCTGTATTCCACTACATTATGCCACCTAGCTGCCTCTATACTTTACACACCCCACTCTTCTTCTTCCTCATTATTCCTTCAGTATGCCATTCATATTTGCATCTTCAAAACCTTACTCATATAGTCTTTTTGTTTTTGCCTGGAATTCCCCGCCTTTTTTCACCTGTACAAGGTCTATTATTTTTATGAGGATCAATTCATGTCTCATATCTTCCTAAACTAAATTGTAAACCCTTAGATATTGTGTTGCATTTTATGCCTTTTTGAAGCCCAGATGCTTATCAAAGTAGTTCTCACATAAGCCCTCAAATGCTGTTGGTTATGATGATGTATTCCATGAGCCTATAGACTTTCAGAAGTTGTATCTCCATATCTGCCTTTAATTAGGACTGAAGAGACTGAAAGGAAGGCATATAAGCACCCATGAAAAGAGATAAACATAGCTAGCTTGTAGAAAAGGAGAAAGCCCCAAATCACTCTCCAAACATTTGAATTTTTATCACGAGTTGGACTTATAAAGAAACTAAGGAAGAGGAGAAGTGGCTTGTTCATGGGTCACTTCGCTAAGAAAGATCTGAAACAACATTTGCACCCACTCTTAATGGCTGGGACTAATCTTCTGCCCACTGGACTAAAGGGCTTCTTTGGCTTCGTCCTACTTGGCCCTAGGGAGGAATACCTGGGAAATTTGGTGGGAAGATAAATTTCATCTCAAGATAAAAAACACCTGGTAATTATCAGGTCCCTCAAGAGGCGGAAGAATATTCCTCATGTATTATGATATTTCCCATATGGCAGTCATTCCATTTAAGAGGGAGCTTTTCAGGATCTAGACAAGAGATATATGGACCTTGTCTTATTTATGAGCCACTTAATGAAATAGTTCTTGAATGAAATTTCTTTGCTGATTGCTACCTATATAATTTGGGTTATTACTTTACCTTTCTAAGCCTCAGCTTCCTCATTTGGAAAATGAAAATATTGGACTAAACAATTTCTAAAGTTCCTTCTAGGGACCACTAGGTTGTGCAGTGACTAGAACCCCATCCCTGGAGTCAGGAGGACCTGAGTTCAAATCCAATCTCAGACACTTGAGATACTTACTAACTGTGTGGCCTTGGGCAAATCACTTAACCTCAATTGCCTTGCCTTCCCCCCCCTCAAAAAATAAATAAATGCCTTCTAGTTCAAATTCTAGGGTTCTATGAATTACATGAACTATGAACTATATATATATATATATATATATATATATATATATATATAGGCCAGTGAGGGGAGAAAAGAGGGATATGTCCCTATTTAAAAAGGAGAAGATGAAATGAAAATATGATAGAGCAAAAGGCATATCAGAGTTGTTCTAGTATGCCAAGATGAGTGTGTATTCATTTTAATATTACCACCTCCTTTTATTCCCTAAAACTTTTGTGGACTTTATAAATCTCTCATTTTACTCCTTATTGCTTCATGAAGCCTAGTAAGCACTAGAAGAGCCATTCTTTTGGATTAAACATAATCATCTCACTTAACCCAAAAAAAGATGAAGCCATCATTTACATATTAGCCTTAGAAAGATAGAAAATACCAGTGCAACTTAGCTTAGGAAGTATTTGGTTGGAAATGGGGAGGGACAAAGAAAGAAAAATAGAGAAGGAGGGGAGAGAGGAAGGGGGGGGTAGTAATTAGATCATTATCTGCTTTTTCCTCACTCAAGGGTTGAGTGAGGAGTCATTTTTAAATATGATATTAGGTCAGTGGAGGAAATTTCCATGTCACTAAATTCATTTGTAAACTAACATATTTTTCACCCAGTATATATAAAATATGCATTCAAATATGTTTTTTTTTATAAGACCATCATTAAGAGTATTTGGTTGGTAAATAGCTCTGCTTATTTAGCTCTGTTACTACAATCTTCCTATGCCAAACTATAAGTTTATAGTCTTCTCCACTCTTCCCCATTTTTTTAGGTATCAGACATTTTTTAGAATATTCATTAGATATTTGAGGATACTATGTTTTTTGGTCAGTGAAAGATAAATTTTTCTTGTTCAGTCACGTTCAGTCATGTCTGACTCTTCATCACCCCATTTGGGTTTTCTTGGCAGAGATACTGGAGCAGTTTGACATTTCATTCTCCAGTTCATTTTACAGATGAGGAAACTGAGGCAAACAGGGTTAAGTGATTTGTCCAGGATCACACAGATAGTAAGTGTCTGAGTCCAGATTTGAATCTAGGAAGATGAGTCTTCCTAACTCCACACCTGAAATTCTATCCACTGTGCCAACTAGCTGCCCTTTATAAACATAAATTACATATATTTTATATACTGTCTGAAGTTGATGAGAGATATTACCTCCTCTTAATTTTTGTGTTGTTGTTATATTTGTGTAAGAAAGAGTAAGTTTCCCCAAATAAATGTATTCTAATCTTTAGAAGCTTTGTGACAGAATGAGGTACCTACTTCCCTTCTACATTTATTATGCTTAGGAAATTAATAGTTTTAGTTTTTGCCTCCAATTTGCTTCTCAGCTCATTCATCAAAGGAGAACTATTAAGAAACAAACAACTATGTCAGTTAGAATTTTAATGAATAAAGATGAAATGATAGTCTTAGTTGGCAGCTGATGCTTCAGGGTAAGTTTCTAGATGTTGGAAGTAATATTAATTTATCTCATGATTAGGGTTAATTTGTTCTATTTAATTTTATAGGTACATTAAGCATTTCCAGAATATTCATGGTTATTTTAGGAATCCAACCATTGTATGTGTGACCTTCTCTTTCTTATGAAATACTGGATTTCACTTGACCTTAATTCAAGATGATTGGTATCATATTTGTTTTGACTGTCTTTTGCATCTTTTTTGTCCCTTAGAGAAAATAAACAGTATAGCAATATGTGTGTGTGTGTATGTGTGTAGACTAACAAACAATGACATGGGTATTTATATAATGTATAGTCCTTAAAAGAGACTTTTTTTTTTCCTGTAATTCACCTTTTCCCATTGAGGATTCAATTCTTCTACTCTCTCTTTCTCTTTTGGGTTAGATATAAATGAATGTGAATTAGAGCCCTGTAAGAATGGTGGAATCTGTACAGATCTTGTCGCCAACTATTCCTGTGAGTGCCCTGGTGAATTTATGGGAAGAAACTGCCAGTACAGTAAGTATCACAAATATACTATTTTAGTTATGTCTGCTTCATTTATTGTAAAAACCATGCCAATTGCTATCTAGGCTACTGACAGATAACAAAAGAAAAAAAAACTTAATGAAGATGGTGTTTGTATTTACTTCTGAAGAGTATTCAGTGCTATGATTACTGATTTCAAATTAGTGTTTACATTACTAATATTTGTATTTTTCCAGCTATATTTCAATTAATAAGCTCATACTATTCTTTCTTTCTCACTTTCTCTTCTACCCTCCCCCTTTTCCAGTTTGCAAAATAGAAAAAAAACAAAGATAAATCCTAGAAGCATTTCTTCAAAAAATGATAGCCCCAGTATGTACAAAACTAAGAAAGAGGGAGTATGAGGAGGCATAAGAGTAAAATGAACATTGTTTACACTGTTCAAAGGACTCTACTATTTAAATCCTAGCTCTGCCTCTTCCCACTTGTGAGAATTTAGTCAAGTTCCTTACCCTCTGTGGGTCTTAGTTTCCCAATAAATAAAATGGGGAATTTGGACTAAATGACCTCTATGGTCTATTCCAGATAGAGATCTATGAGCTTATGCTATAGTAAAAGGACTACTAACAAGAACTCAGAAGACTAGTGTTCTCTGTCTTCCTCAACCCCTTACTGATCTAGGAAACCTTGAGTGTGTGACATAGATTCGATAAAACTTAGTTTACTATTTTGTAAAAGAGGGAACAACAATTTATAAAGCCAATATTGTTCAACATAAAATGCATTAGGTTTTGAGCAGAAGACCTGGGTTAGAAATATTGCAAATTGAACAAATTACTTTGTTTCTCTGGGTCTCAGTTATCTCTTCTCTAAAAGGAAGATGTGAGATTAAATGACTTCTGAGGTCTTTTCCAACTTAAAATCTAGGATCTTCCCTGGTCTATTCCACAGGATGTTTTAAAAAAATAAAATGCAAGCACTCCATAAATTGTAAAGGCCTAACTATAGATAAGGTATTGTTTTTATTAAATTCTAAAGGACAATTAGTCCCCCTAGTTTTGAAGTTTATTAAAATAATGAAAATTTTAAAATATGAAGGGATGGTCGGAGAAAAATGGGAAATACCCAATGAGTTAGCACTAGAGAATAAACAGTCTCTGTCTCTCTCCCTCTCCCTCTCCCTCCCTCTATTCCAATGTCATTTCCTCTTCTCCCCCCACCCCCCAGGGAAGAAGAAGAAAGTCAAATGAATGAAAGGGCAGTGTCAGGAATGTTATATAAACAGATGAAAGGAATATATGGTCTACAGGGGTACAGGAACAGGAAAGGAGAATGTGAAGGAGAAAGAAATGAAAAGAACAGAGAATTCAAAGAGAGCAGGTTTTAGGGCTCTTGAATTCTGTTTGTGTTGTTAGATTTTATATGTATGTTTGTATATATATGTTTGTATGTATATACACACACATCCACACATAGCCATTCAGGGAAATATGTATAATATAAATTTAATATTAAAATTAAATAATTTATTAATAAATCATTATACAAATATATACACATGGCATATCCACATTTTTAATTTTTTTCTTTTTTAATTTAGTGTCTTATTTTTCCTTGATTACATGTAAAAACAATTTTCAGAATTTGTTTTTAAAATTGAGTTCCAAATTTTCTCCCTGCCTAGTCACTCCCCTCATTGAGAAGACCAGCAATTATATATATTTGTAGTCATGTAAAACAAATTTCTATATTAATCATGTAAAAGAAAACATAAACCAAATTAAAAATTCAAGAAAAATAAAGTTTAAAAAAAATTCTGCTTCAATTCGTACTCAGACTACATCAGCTCTCTCTCTCTGGGGATGGACATCATTTTTCATCATAAATCCTTCAGAGTTGTCTTTGATCATTGTGTTGCTGAGAATAACTTTTTTCTTTTACATGGATTTTTCCTGAAATAAGGATAAGGAAAGAGAGAATAAAGTTGCATAGCATTGTATGTTTAAAGATGGAAAAGACCTCAGATGTCATATCTAGTGACTATATTCTATTTCTACCTTCGCATTTTACAGATGAGGAAACCAAAGCATAGGGATGTTAAATTTTTTAGACACCATTACTTAAAGCATAAAGTCAGAACACGGGCTTAGTTCCTCCAAATCCATCAGATTATGCCAATTTGAATTTACATAGTGAAAGCAATAGCAAAAAAAAATGTGGCAAAGACAAATTTTGTCCACATTTTCACAAATACATATATTTTTGGAAATGCTTAGCAACCAAATTCTGAAATGACTGTTTAGTAGTTTTGATGACCAGTGATATATCTTTAGATTCAAAAGGATTAAAGATTCATCAGTGGTTATAAGCTTGGAGAAACAAATAAAACCTCTGTTTTTGTTCATAGGTAATATGTTATCACATTAATTATCTCAAATGTCACTTCTTTGTTTAAATATCTTAATAATTGGTAGACTATCCAATCATATCAAATTTTCCAAGGCATTATCCCAATTGACTTATATGACAACTGGAAATGTTGGATTGACAAGCTTTTGTATCACTGTTGATCATTTTATATGCTGTCCTTTCTAGTTCTCCATCAGTCAGAGAAGATGTTTGCTTTCTTTACTCCTTCCTCATCTCTATCTTTACTATTTTTTCTTGCAACTTTGCCTTCACACTTTAAACAACACTACAGTCCAGGCTTTACTTGTACTTATAAGGGAAATTATGTGAATGTCTATTTTTTGTTTTGTTTCCTATGAATCATACTACTATCAAATTTGCCTATTAGCTCCATTTTATTAAATCTATTCATTATTAGTTTTTGGGTTTGTTTGTTTTTTTAAGTAATTGGGGTTAAGTAACTTGCTTAGGGTTACATGGCTAGTTATTTATGTGTGGGTGTTAAGCAACTGAGGCTAGAACTAATCCCGGGTCCTCCAACTCCGGGGGGCCAGTGCTCTTACTCACTGCGCCACCACTTCCCCCTATTCATTAGTTTTTGAGTTCAAATACTAATTAAGGATAACCCCTTTACATTTAAACAATCTAGATAATCCTAACACATGCATTTCAATAATAATGATGTGGACCCATTACTCTAATTCATTCACTTCATCAGTGTACATTGTAGAGAACCCTAATGTTATTTGGAATTTGTGTCATAAGGCTTTCTAATTATGCCATTATAGTTAATTATATGAAAATAATGGCCATTACAAAATTCAATCACCTAATCAAACATTTATCAGTAATAATTAAATTAGGTTAAGCATAAATTTTGTAACTTCATTGATTGCTTAAAATTTATGTAGAATATTCTGGTAATTGTTTACTAAAATGTATTTAGAAGACAGTTGCTCATTCAATTAAGAATTAATGACAAACTGACATACACTATCCTCTTCTATAGATAAAAACATTAGGAAGGTCACATTTAATTTAATGATTTCGAAGTCTTGTCTATTAAGTTTTGTTATTTTAATCAAAATACAACTTTTGTTATGATGAACCCAACTCAGTGGTCTAATTTAAGTTTTTTAGAGGCCCCTGGTACTTTTCAATAATGTAAGCCCAATTATTAAACCAGGCATTTTCATAAAGACCATGAAAGAAAAATATGATGATGAACTAGAATGAGCACATCCAGCCTCATTGGAATAGAAGGCTCCTTGCCATGTGTTTTTAACAAAACATGATGTCATAATGAAAAGTAATGGCAAGAGAAATTGAGAAGCCTTTAGTTTGCTAATCTAAAAGAATGTGTCACTGCTTTTATATATTGGTCTGTGTGTCCCATAGTACCTATGTACTACAAACCTCCATTTCCTCCTGGGTATTTAAATGTGACATGATTAAATTTCCAGGAATAAGACTAAGGTCATTCTTGTTCTAACATTGTTTTTAGAAATGAGGATGGCCCTCATAGCTAAGGGCAGTTCTCACAGGGTAGGTGCATGGAATCTCAGGATTATACTAGCAAATTATGGGGTTTTTACAGTCGAGTAAGGCTTTATTAACAACTAAGAGAAAATTCTCTAATTAAAAAAGAAGTAGATTTAGAAAACAAAAAACAAGTTGTCTACCCTGACCATCTACTTTCTTCATCTATTTCCCCTACCCATTCACTGTGTTTGCTCATAGAAGAATATATACATATACATATGCATAAATATATATATATACATACACATATACATGCCCATACACATATACATATACACATGCACATACATATGCATGTACACATGCACATGCATACATAAATGCATATACACATGCATATACATTTACACATGCATGTGCATATACACATATATATGCATAGGCATACACACATGTATATACACATGCACATAATACATATATACACATACATACACACATACATGAAAACATATACATACATGTGTATACATATACAAATGTATTGCGTACATGCATACACATATGCATGTGTACATGCATGCATACATTTCCATTTTAGCTTTTGGCCAACTAGGTAATCATTATAGAAATGCCTTTCTATCATAGGAATGTTTCCAATGTGTTGGAATATTAACCTAAGGATAAACTGCTTTACCCTTTGGTATTGGCTTGTACCTTAGCTATGCCTGTGCCTATGTTCAGTAAGAGATAGCTTTCTTCAGAAATTTTTTGCTAATAGGACCCATAAATCATTAAAGTTCCCTTAGAAATATGGAAGGAAGAAATTAATTCCTTCCCTTTCTCCAACAGACTGGATTTCACATCAGCAAGAGACCAAATAGGCTCAGTTTTCCTTAGTTGTTATAGCCTAGGGGTGGCCACATTAGTGATTAAATCCTTAGATACCATGTGCGGGGTGGGAGGTGGGGTGCTGAAGCTCTCTGGAATATGACACACATACCTTCTGCTTCATCCTCCCCACTCCCACGACAACACCCAAAAAATTCAACACAAAAAGAACTAAAAAATAAGTATTTATTAAGTACCTGCTATGTGACAGGCAGGATGCTAGGCCCCAGGGGACGCGAGTTCAAAGAATAAAACAATCCTTATTCAGGAAGCTTTTACATTCTAATGAGTGAAACAAGAAATACATTTTAAAATACCTAAAGCATAAATATGTGGTGAATAAATTCAAATATATACAAAGTAATTAAATACCAAACAGTTTTGTAGGGTAGAGAACTAGCAGCTAGGGGGAATCAGGAAAGGCTTCATGCAGAAAACAATGTTGTAGATACTTCTTAAAGGAAAAGAGAGATTTTATGGGGCCTGGGAGAGGAGGATGCATTCTAGGTATATGTGATGGTGAGGGCAAAGCATCAAAATAGGAGATGGAGCAGAGAGAGGGCTGGTTTGGGTAAATGACAGTGCAAGTCACCTGTAGGAGTCTGGGAAGTTAGTTGAGAGCAGGTTGTGAAGGGATATGAGGCAGAGTTTATATTTTACCCTAGAAGTAATAGAAAACCACTGAAATAGGGTGGCTAGGTGGTGCCACCTAGAGCACTGGCCCTGGAGTCAGGAGGACTTGAGTTCAAATCCGGCCTCAGACACATAACACAAAAACTAGTCGTGTGACCTTGGGCAAGTCACTTAACCTCAATTGCCCTCCAAAAAGCAAAAAAAAAAAATAGTTTAAATGACATGATCACATTTGAGTTTAAAGAAAATTTCTTTGGAAGGTGTATAAGATGTACTAGAATGGGGAGAAACTTTAGATAGAGAGCCCTTTATTCTAATGTCTCTCCTCTGAAACTTTCTTCAATTTATTCGATACCTATATTCCTATGATCATCAATATACCATATCATAAAATGATGAAGGCAATTAAAACTGCCCTCCAGTACTCTTTCTAGAACTTCCCCTCAATTCTCTCCCAGGCCATCACCTTTACACTCTCTACTGTCTCTTCTTTTCCCTCATCTTTACCCTCTGTCAAGCCAGTTCCACTCTACACTGCCCTCTTCTCTTGAGTCTCTGATCCTTCTATCATATCACCAATTGCACCCTGCCATGCATTAGCCTTGTATCACTCTCAAGTCCTTCACTTCAATCCTACACATAGTCTGCTGATCAAAGAGGAAGAAAGTCATACCAATGTTCTGGCTGGGTCCACTACCAATTTATGTTACACAACCTCAACGAGGCCCTTACTACTGCTAGGAAATCTGACTGTGCCTTCCTTATGAACTCACTATTTTACTCTCCAAAGAAGCTCTTCCAAACCCTTTCTCCCTCCTCAAACCTGTTGTCTCACCCTCTTAATCCCTCTTGATTGAGATCTTTGCCTCGTAGTTTATTAAAAAATATTGTGGCCATTTTCTATGAACTCCCTTTTCTCCCTTCTTCCTCATCTCATATCACTCAGATGCCTACTATCACTTTCTATTCCTTCATTCCTGCCACACACAAAGAAGTGACCATACTCTTTACCAAAGTTAATCCCTCTACTTGTTTAAGCAATCCTATTCCATCCCATCTCCTCCAACAGATTGCCCCCTCTGTCAACCTCATTTTATCACTTATTCTCAATCTCTCCCTCTCTACTGACTCCTTCCCTACTGCCTATGAACATGTCCATGGTTTCCTCATCTGCAAAAAATAAGCCAACCTCTCCCTTGATCTTTCCTTCCTGTTAACTTCTGCCCTTGGTGGCTAAATTTCTGGAAAAGGTCATCTACAGCAGATGCCTCCACATTCTCTCCTCTCACTCTCTTCTTTACTCCTTATAAGCCAGCTTCCAGCCTCATCAATGCACTGAAATTGGTCTCTCCAAAGATACCCACGGTCTCTTAAATGCCTTATCCAATAGCCTTTTTTTCATTCTTATTCTTGGCTTCTCTGCAGTTTATGACATTGATGGTCACCCTCTCCTCCGTGACACTTTCTTCTCTCTAGGTTTTCAGGCCATCACTCCCTCCTCCTCTCACATGTCAGATCACCCTGCTACAATCCCTTTTGCTGAATTTTCATCCAAATCACCCAGTCTAACCACATATATCTCTCAGCCTTCTGTCCTGGGCCGTCTTCTCTTCTCCCTCTATGCTATTTCACTTCACCCAGTGACATTTAATTATGATCTCTATGCCAATGATTTTCACATTTACCTCTCCTGCCCTAACCACTCTTCTAATGTTGAATGTGTCTCCTTCTCTCCTCTGATGTTGCCACCGCTTTAGAGCAGGCCTACCTCACTTCATCTTATGGACAATTGCAGTAAGCTGCTAGTGAGTCTGCTTGATGCAAATTCCTCCCTTTTCTAATTACCAAAGTGATTTTCCTAAAGTGCAGTCATCCTCCCCCTTCCCTGATCAACAAACTCCAGTGGTTCCCCATGGCTTCAATGGTCAAATGCAAAATCCTCCATTTGACATTCAAAGCCCTCCATAACCTAATCCCTCCAACTTTTCCAGTTTTCTTACACTTTACAGCATGCAGCATACTCTTCAGACCTTTGACACTGGTCTATTTGGTGTTCCACAAACAGTGCATTCCATCTCATTGCTCCAAGCATTTTCTCTGACTGTCCCGCAGGTCTGGAATGCTCTCCCTCCTCTTCACCTACTGGCTGGCCTGGCTTTTTTAACCTCCTAACTAAAATCCCATCTTTTCAGGAAGCCCTTCCTATTCTCTCCTAAGCCCAGGCCAGTCCTTCTTTTAATTATTTCCTTTTCAACTCATAGCTTGTTTGTACTTGCTTTTCTTTACATCTTTGGCTTGTCATATTTGTTGTCTCCCCATTAGATTATGAACTTCTTGAGGGCAGCAACCGTCTTTTGCCTTCTTTCCATAGCACGTTGCCTGGTACGTAGTAAGCACTTAATAATAGTTCATTGACTGCATAGGAAAACTTTATTGCAAGAAATCACACCTGTTGCTTAGAGACCAGATTTGTTTAATACTTAACTTAGGACCCAGGTTATGCTGACCAGAAACCCAGTCAGATGCAAAGATTGATGTAAGGAATGTGAGGAGTTTTCTCCCATTATAAAACTCCAGCAGCCTGTGTGTTTTATCTGGAAATTGTCTCTGTGCTGTCCAGTCAGCTACTGTTTCTCTGTTCCTTTGTTGGAGTCCTATGTAAATGTAACTTACAGATTCCCTGGACATTGGGCCACTTCTTTTTTTGGCTTCCCCCTCTGCTGGGCAACTTAATACATTTCTTTCTAAATGATTTCAGTTCTGAGTTTTGTTCTCAGCCAATAATATTATGTTTTCAGAATGGAATAAATCAGGGGTGGGGAACCTGAGATAAATCAACTGACTAATAGATTGACCAGTATCTCTACCATCTTTTCTGCTTCCTTTATCTCCACTTCTAGAAGCTTCCACTTTTCTTTCAGGAAAGTACTTTGGTGTTATTGAAGGCCTAGATTTGAACCTTAGCTTCTCTACAAATAGTTATTTGACCTTGAGCAAGTTGTCTTAACTCTCTAGATCTCAGCATTTGATTTGTAAAATAAAGGGACTGGACTAGACCATTTCTACATTTTCTTCTAGCTCTAATGATCTTATTATTTCCTTGTTTCATTTATAATGAAAATCCTCTAAGCCTCTCCAAAAAACACTTGCTAAGAACACCTGTTTTGCATTAAATTATGCATGAGTTTCCCCGTTCCAGCTATTAGTGAAATGATAAAATTGTGGTTTTGATTTATTCCTGTATCATTATGTAACTTCTATTACTCTGTGTACATTTACTTACTCGATGGATAATAAATAGAAGTATTAAAAACAGCAAAATTCAACATGAAAGTTTAGGACCAAATGATTCATTTTCTTGCTTTTTAGGGCCAGAAGAAAACACACACACACACACACACACACACACACACACACACACACACACACACACACACACTGGTGTGTTTCTGTTCTGCTTAAATTTAATGAATTTTAAATGCACCCATGAATTAATACATTTTATAAGAATCTTGGTTGCAGTAATGTGTTTATTTATAGTACAACTCTTCTATGCAATAAATCTTATTGGCATACAAATGTAACAGAGGTGATTTTATTTAGAAAATTCATGTGATACTCTCATAAAAGTCTCAAAGGAGTCACAAAATGCAACCAAAAAGCACTTGGAAACATAAGCATTATGGAGGGACTAGTGACTCTGACTACCAAAAGGAAACCACCTTGTTAAGTTTTATTTATCATTATTTCAATGGCCTCTCCTTCTAAAGGCAGTGGCCGATTATTACATGAAGTGCTTCAGTGAATAAGAAATAAGAATTTATTAGTAATGTTGATAGGTCCTATGGATCATAGATTCGGAGCTGAATGTGGCTTAAAGGTTAGCTAGTCCAATCTCCTAATTTTACAGATGAGGCAACTGGTGCCCAGACTTGTCCACAGTCACGAAGGTAGTGAGTATCAGAACAGGTATTTGGAGCCTGGTGTCATGATTCCAAATTTATCTCTTCTTTCCATATTGTTGCAAGATTCCTGTTATTTTTCCAGATCCCAGTAGGTAATATCAAATTTATGCTGTACAGATACACAGCTGTTGGCTTCTGAGGACACGGGTGTTGAAAGCAATGGCAGGGGAAAAAAAAACTGACATAAAGAAAAAAAATCATTTTATCTTTCCTTAAAATTTATCACTAATAGGAAAAAAGTAGTAAAAGTATATATAAAATGAAGGGATATTAAATCTATGATGAACATATATATATATATATATATATACACATATCTATATATAGTATTTCAATAGACAGAAATATACATAAATACATGCCATATATATTATACACAAATATGGCACTATATCAAGGATCTCTAACTTTATCATTTCAGATATTCTTTCCACAAATGCAGATAGCAACCCCACCATAAGTAGATGGAGTAAGAGTTTCTGTGCCCCTCAAATCAATATTTTTTTTTTTGCTTTTTGGAGGGCAATTGGGGTTAAGTAACTTGCCCAAGGTCACACGGCTAGGTTTTTGTTTGTGTGTACTTTAAGTGTCTGAGGCCGAATCTGAACTCAGGTCCTTCAGACTCCAGGGCCGATGCTCTACTCACTGCGCCACCTAGCCACCCCAAATCAATATTCTTAATGTAGCTAGAATGTTGCAGTGATATGTCCATCATTCTAATATGGAAACACAGGAAACTTGAATTTGTTTTCATAACCTTTACTTCTACACCATACTCAAGCATTTCAATAGGACAAACATAGTGTATTTGTGTAATATATCTATCCTGATTAGAACTTAAGCAGTTAGGTAAGTGATGTTTTAAAAAATATCTTGGTCAAAGGTTAAAAAAGGTTACATAAAGGTTGAAAGGTATATTTACTCTTCACAGAAGAAAACCCAATCACCCTGGTTCTTAGAATAGCTCTTAAAAAATAAACATGTTTCTTTTCTTCAGGAAACTTAAAATTTATAAAGGTCAAAATACAGACCTGGGAATTTTGCTATCACTAGAGAATTAATAACTGCCCTAGACCAAAAAAAACTTTTATATTACTTTTCACCATATATAATTTATATGTTTTAGGGCAAATGATGTGAGACTTCACAGGCAATTTCTTATATGTATTTTAATAATATTTTATTTTTCACAATTACATATAAAAACAATTCTTAACATTCACATTTTTAACTTGATTGATACGGCATGGAATAAACAAATTGACTTAGGTAGAATTATCATTTTTATTATATTGTCTTGGCCTAACCATAAACAATTAATATTTCTAAAATTGTTTAGGTCCAATTTTATTTGTGAGAAAAGTGTTTTGTAATTGTATTCATATAGTTCCTGGGTTTGTCTTGGCAGGTAGACTCCCAAACAGTTTATATTGTCTACAGTTATTTTAAATGGAATTTCTCTTTCTATCTCTTCCTGCTGGGCTGTATTAGTAATATATGGAAATATTGGCGATTTATGTGGGTTCATTTAATATCCTACAACTTTGCTAAAAATTGTTAATTATTTCAAGTAGTTTTTAATTGATTCTCTAGGATTCTTTAAATATGCCATCATATCATCTACAAAGAGTGATAATGTTGTTTTCTCATTGCCTATTCTAATTCCTTCTACATTCTTTCCTTTCTTGTTGGTATAGATAGCATTTCTAGTATAACACTTAATAATAGTAATAAATTATAATGGGCATCCTTGCTTCACCCCTATTATTAGGAAGGATTCTAGCTTTTCCCCATTTCAGATAATGCTTGCTAATGGTTTTTGATAGACATGTCATTTTTAGGGCAAGTTCCATTTATTCTTATTTACCATAGTGTTTTTTATGGGAATAGGTTTTGTATTTTACCAAAAGCTTTTTTCTGCATCTATTGATGATATTTGGATATTGAGATGATCATATGATTTTTGTTCATTTTGTTATTGATATGGTCAATTACACTGATAGTTTTCCTAATACTGAATCAGCCCTGCATTCCCAGTACAAATCCTACCTGGTCATAGTGTATGATCTTTGTGATATATTGCTATAATTTCCTTGCTAGTATTTTGTTTAAATTATTGCATCAGTATTCATTAGGTAAATTGGTCTATAGTTTTCTTTCTCTCTTTTCTCTATTTCTGATATAGGCATGAGTACCATATTTGTGTTGTAAAAGGATTTTGGTAGAACACAATTATATGTATTTTAATAATGTCATGTAATATAGTTATAAAATCATTAAAAAGTAAGTATAGGAAAATATTATAAGAATTCAAAAGAAAACCAAAGGAAAAAGGGAAATTTTATCCTTATTTTGAAATTTGATTTGGGGGTAACTCATAATGTTACTTCTTCCTATCATAAATGCTATTTTATATGCCTACTGAATTGCCCTGTAGAAATATGAAGTAAAAAAAAGAATTACTATGGAGCTCTGGTTAATTGGTCTGTGGGGAGGAAAATTTATCTTATATGTGGTACTTCTTTTATGTATCAAAAAGAATTAGGAAATTAACTCAGATTTGGATTTAGGGAAACAATATATCTTTAAACTCTTTTTTTTTCATGCCTGAGATAACCTTTCCCTTTTTCTTTAGTCTATATACTTGTAAAGGATGAGTGTATAAATAGAATCATCATTGTTTTTGTTTTTCATATAACCATTTACCTTAATTTAATCTCCTTAAACTTCATGTGGTAGCAATACATGCATGAAAAAGAATACTGTTAAAAGCATATCTGTTACTCTAACAAAAAAATTGTCCAAATCTTATTATGTACATTCTTGTCTTTACAAACATAAATAGTTTTAGATTCAATGACAGAACTGCATTGAATTCCTCATATCTGACACCACAGCAACATCTTCAATCACATGCTTCTGGGTATATTTTTTCCAAATATTCCCTGAAAACTTTATACAGAGATTTCCTACTTTGAAATTCATCTTCTGTCCCTTAAATTGATAATACACTGAAGGAGAAAGAAAAAATGCAAAATATTAAAATAGGCCCATAGGACTTGTTAAGCTCCTTTAATGAATTGAATCAGATTCTCATTGCTTGATGTTTTTAAATTTGATGGAAATAATTCCTAAGCAACTAGTAGGATTCTCTCGATTTTTAATTTGCATCAGCATCATGTAGTAATTCTAATTTTGCCCAGAATTATAATTTCTCACCCAGTTTAAGTTTATCTCTAAATTTCTCATGTTTATGAAAGGAGGCATATAAAGACAAAGGACATTAGCAAATTGTTAATGTTAAGAAAATTTAGGAAGAGGAAGCCCCAAAAGGAAAATATCCAAAGAAGTAAGAGGGGATAACTGATGCTCTTCCCCCATCTAAGTCCTACCCATTATAGAAGGCCTAGACCAAACATCAGCACAATAGTATTCTATTATATTAATAGAACACAATTTGTTCAATCACAACTGATAATGCTCCTTCAGTTTCTAGTTCTCTCATCTCAAAACACAGCTAATTTTTTTTTTTGTGCATTTACAACATCTTTCTATTTATTTGAACTCTTTGGGTTATAGTTCTAAAAGTAGTATAGCTATGTTTATTTTGCAGTTTAGATAATGTTACTACTAGAGTTCCTTAATCCAGAAAACACTGTAAAGCACTATACTCATTTCAGGAGAAGTAGCAGTTCATTAAGTAGCTGGCACCAGCCACATAAGACTCAAAGTTATACTAAAGGGAGTACAAGTATGTTCTATTATCATTTGTAATGCTACTCAAACATACTCAAAACTGAAAACAATTCCCTGTATGCAGTTATTTGCCAAACACATTTTGTCTAAATTCCTTTGGATCCAAAGTGGCTTGTTTTTATTAATTCTGCTTAATCCTATATCTTCAGTACCATACTTAAAACCAAGAAAATCCTGAAAATTCCCCTAAGCCCATCTTTACTCGAGTATGTCCAAACAACCAACATTAAAGTATAAAATTTTGTCTAGCAGCATTTCCAGTTCAGAGAGTGCAAATATCCTAGCTCTAGTCCAGATTGCCACTAATTTTCTAAGTATACTTGGATGAAAATATTAACCTCTACTGAACATCTATTTCCTTACATAATACATGATGGGATCAGATTAATTGATCTCTAAGGTCCTTTTCCACTATAATTTCATACTACTATTATGTAAAACACACACACACACATATAGACACACATACATATAAATACAAATGCAGATGCAAAGAATTGAACCCAATGTAATCTAGGCACCAGAGTTTCTCAGATGTTAAAAAAAAAAAAAGATTGACTGAATTTTGGGCAATTTCTCTCCTACTTACTTAGTTTACCTTAATTTGTACAATCAAGGAAACTTACTATGTCACATCAGATAAAGGGCTATCACCAATTTTTCTTGCAGGCCCATAATTCTCAAAAACCCAAAGAAGAAAAGTAATGTATATGAATAAAAGAAAATTAATAGAACTTACATAGAAAATGGTGATTTCCAGTGAGGAACCTTAGGCCTCAGAGTCATGCACTTGCTAGGGTGTAGGTAGGGGCTACATCCCTGTCCCTTAAACTCTTCCTCAGCATTTAACTCCTATAGTTCCCTGTAGTTCCCAGAAATTTATTAGTGCCATTCTCTGATCAAGTTTCTCTGGCCATACAGCAATCATAGACTGAGAACTCCTTGAGAGAAGAGATTATTTTTCACTTCTTTGTTTCCTTTTGCCTTTCCTTGTATTCCAAGAAGGGATTCTAAAACTTCACTCATCAGATTTGCATATTAAAAGCCCTCATTTAATGAAAGAGAACAGCTATACAATACATAGTAGTAAAAGACCAAAGTAATACAGTGTTTTATAAACACAAAGATTGGAGCTTTTTAACAAGAACTCAGAATTTGGGGGGGGGGGGATTGCTGAGAAAACTGAAAAGCAATTTGGCAGAAACAAGATATAGAACAACATTGCATAACACATACCAAGATAAGATAAAAATGTGTTCATGACTTAGACACAAAAGGTGATACCATAAGTAAAATTAGGGGAATATGGAAAAATTTGCTGTCAAATCTGTGGATAAGGGAAACATCACAGGAAGTAGAATGGGTAACTTTGATTACATAAAATTAAAAAGGATTTGCAAAAACAAAACCAGTGCAGCCACAATTGTAAATATAGAGGGTTTGGGGAAAATTATGACACTAATTCACTGTTTATGGAGGTGTGAAGTAGACTATGCTTTCTAGAGAACAATTTGGAACTATAGCCAAAGGGCTATAGAACTTTGTATACCCTTTGAGCAATACCATTACTATTTCTGTATCCTAAAAAGAGCAAATAAAAAAGAAAAATATGAGCTGGTTACAGGCCTAGGGGAGCTTAAGAAGGATTTCAAAAACCAAAAAAGAGAAGGGGGTGAAAAATTAAGAAGAGAAATGAGAATGATGCAGGAAAAGTATGAAATGAGAGTCAATAACCTGACTGAAGAAAATAATACCTTAAAATAGACTAACTCAAATGGAAAAAGTATCTCAAAAAGCCAATGAGGAGAAGAATACCTTAAAAAGCTAAATTTGCCTGATGAAAAAAGAATCTCAAAAGCTCACTGAAGAGAATCATTCCTTCAGAGAAGCTAGTGACTTTATGAGAAATCAAGATACTATTAAACAGATCCAAACAAATGAAAAAAAAAATAGTAGGTAATATGAAATATCTCATTGGAAAAACCACTGACCAGGAAAAGAGATCTAGGAGAGATAATTTAAAAATTATTGGACTACCTGAAAGCCATGATCAAAAAAAGAATCTAGAAATCATCCTTCAAGAAATTCTTGAGGAAAATAGCCCTGATATTTTAAAACCAGAGGGCAAAATGCAGATTGAAAGAATCCACTGATCACCTCCTAAAAAAGATCCCAAAAAGAAAACTCCTAGGAATATGATAGCCAGGTTCCAGAGTTCCCAGATCAAGGAGAAAATATTACAAGCAGCCAAGAAGAAACAATTTTAATATTGTGGAAACACAATCAGGATAACACAAGATCTGGCAGCTTCTACATTGAGGAATCAAATGGCTTGGAATATGATATTCCAGAGGTCAAAGGAGCTGGGATTAAAACCAAGAATTACCTTCAGGGGAAAATATGGTCATTCAGTGGAATGGAGGACTTTCAAGCATTCCTGATGAAAAAAAAACAGAATTGAATAGAAAATTTGATATTCAGATACAAGAAGCAAGAGAAGCATGAGAAGGTAAACAGGGAAAAGAAATTATAAGAAACTTACCATAGTCAAACTATTTACATTCCTACATGGAAAAACAATAATTGTAACTTAATGAAACTTTTCTTAGTATGAGAATAGTTGAAGGGAATATAAATGTGTGTATGTCTATATACGAGGGTATATGGGCATATGAATACATATGTAAGTGTGTATATGTGTGTGTGTGTGTGTGTGTGTGTGTGTAAAGGTATACATAGACAGAGGTCACAGGACCAATTGAATAGGAAGGGATGATACTTTAAAGATGAAATTGAGAGGTGAGAGAGGAATATAATGAGAGGAGATGGGGAGAGACAGAATGGGGTAAATTATCTCATATAGAAGAGGTAAGGGAAAACTTTTACAATGGAGGGGAAGAACAGGCAGGCAAAAGGGAATGGTTCATCCTCACTCTCATTGAATTTGGCTCAGTAAGTGAATGACATACCCATTAAATAGGGTATCTCACCCTACAGGAGAGTAGGAGGGAAGGGGATGAAAGGGGGCATGATAGAGGGGAGGGCAGGTTGGTGGGGAGGGAAGTTAGAAGCACACACTTTTGCAAAGGGACAGGGTCAAAGTAGAGAATAGAACAAGTGGGCGTGGGTAGGATGGAGGAAAATATAATCAGTCTTTCACAATATATCCC
The DNA here is from genome assembly GCA_011680675.1 of Gymnobelideus leadbeateri. Lineage (NCBI taxonomy): Eukaryota > Metazoa > Chordata > Mammalia > Diprotodontia > Petauridae > Gymnobelideus > Gymnobelideus leadbeateri. The sequence continues at coordinate 251,178 of WOXC01004425.1, forward strand.
CTATGGAAATGTTTTGTGTAGCTACACATGTACAACCTATATTGAATTGCTTATCTTCCCAGTAATATTGGGTGATATATATATATATATATATATATATATGAATTTTTACATGCAACTGGGAAATAAGATATACAGGTACTGGGGTATAGAGATCCATCTTGCCCTACTAGAAAGTTGGAGGGGGAATGGGGTTAGATATAGGAGAGAGCAGATTGGATGAGGGGATATACATTGGGATAGCTGCTTTGGGGTGATGGGTAAGGGAAAGACAGGGAGAAAATTTGTAACTCAAAATCTTATGGAAATAAATGATGTAAACTAAAAATAAACATAAAATTTAATTTAAAAAATACAAACAAACAGATACCATTATAGCTGGAAACAAAATAAAACACAAAAACAAAATAAATATTTATAGAACTCCTGGTTTATATAAGACACCGTGCTAGGTTACAATTCAAGGTGGTATTTGGCAGAGTAAACAAGGAAAACTATTAAGATGTATGATAAAACAAGAAGATTTCAATTGAATTTAAAATACAGTAGCAAAATCTTAAAAAACTGCATACAGATCACATTATAATTCAAGACAATAAAAGATTGCACGGGTTTCTTTAAAAATCAATGATGGGGGCGGCTAGGTGGCGCAGTGAATAGAGCACTGGCCCTGGAGTCAGAAGGACCTGAGTTCAGAGCAGGCCTCAGACACTTAATCCACACAAAAAAAACAAAAAAAAAAACAAAACCTAGCCGTGTAACCTTGGGCAAGTTACTTAACCCCAATTGCCCTAAAGGGGCGGCTAGGTGGGACAGGGAATAAGAGCGCCGGCCTCGGAGTTGGGATGACCCGAGATCAAATCCAGCCTCAGAAAATGAGCACCCACGCACAAATAATGACTAGCCGTGTAACCTTGAGCAAGTTACTTAACCCCAATTGCTTAAAAAAAAAAAATCAATGATGCAGGCCCTCCCTAGGGGATCAGAGAAGATGGCTATATCATCAGGATGGTCTGAAAATGGATAGCATTATTTGAGTTTGATCTTGAGTCATGAGTAAGATTTGTAGAGTCAAAAAGGAAGAGAATTTATCAATTATTCCCTCTAACTTTTTCAGTCATTTCATTTTCACTGAATTTTCTGTTCATAAATATATTTAGCACTTCCCTATCTGAGGAAAGGGGAAAAAAAAACTTTCCCTGACACTCTATTATATGATTAAAGTATTTATTTTTTTTTTTCTGATTTCTTTTACTGCCTAACTTCTAATGTCAATATGGTATCCTCTATTAGAAAACAGGCTATTTACAGGCGGGGCCTTGTCTTTGTATCCCAAGAGCCTAGGGCATAAGCAATTTGGGTAAGATTTGTAATAAGCATATTAAATTCAGACAAATAGTGAATGACTTACATGAACTGAATTAAAGTAAAAGCTAAGGGGAAAAAATAGACACAATAACTAAGAGAATATATGTGTAAGGGGGAAAAAAAACACAGAACAACTGAAACTTAATTTTGCAAAAGTATAAAGAAGCTTGACTTCAAAGAAGAGACATGGACAGATGCCCCCGTCCATGGGTGTGGAACATCACATACCCTATTTTTTAATGTGTTAGTTGATGTGCTGGGGTTATTTTTCTCTTGTTCAAAATGTCGCTCTGAGAACGGCTAGAAGAGGGATACAGGAGGAAATACAGGGAATATACAAACAAAATATATTAATGAAATCCATTTGAAAAGTTTTTTTTTTCTCTCAAAGAAAAGAGAAACTCACTATGTCACTTCATCTAGTGGGTTATCACCATTTTTTCTTGCAAGCCCATAATTTTCTTTCTTTTTTTTTTTTCGCTTTTTTTTGTGGGGAGGGCAATTGGAGTTAAGTGATTTGCCCAAGGTCATACAGCTAGTTTTTGTGTGAAGTATCTGAGGCCAGATCTGAATTTAGGTCCTCCTGACTCTAGGGCCGGTGCTCTATTCACCATGCAACCTAGTGGCCCTGCAAGCCCATAATTTTTAAAACCCAAAGAAAAAAGTTGTGCATGTAAGTCAAAGAAAATGAAGGGAACTTAGTGGAAAGTGGTGGTTTCCAGTGAGGAACCTTAGTTCTTCATAGCCATGTACTAGACAGGGTTTGGGTAGGGGCTCCCTTCCTCAGAGAATTTATTGCCTGAGCCTTCTACTGTACTCCTGATTAGCTCCACTAATAAATGCATATACATGCATACATATATATATATATGTATATACACTATATATATATACATATATATATATATATAAAGAGAGGCAGAGACAGAGAGACACAGAGAGAGAGAGAGGAAGAGAGAGATGCTTAACCAAGTGTAGAATCTTTCTGACTCTTCACTAGGCATATTTGTGCATAATAGTTGGGATGATAAGTCATGAGGAAGAAAAAGAAGAAGAAGAGGAAGAAGAAGAAGGAGGAGGAGGAGGAGGAGGAGGAGGGGGAGGAGGAGGAGGGGGAGGTGGAGGAGGAAGAGGAGGAGGAGGAGAAAGCTCTTACATAGCATTTTCAGGTTTATAAAGCACTTATATCTATTATTTCATTGGATCCTTACAACCCTGTAAGATAGATCCTATTATTACTAATCCTTATTTTTCAAATTGGGAAACAGAAGTTAATGGATATTAAATGATTTGCCTAGGATCACAGGGCTAATATCTGAGACAGGATTTGAACTCAGACCTTCCCTAATCTAATTCTAGTGCTCTATCCACTATATTACCTAGCTATTTCTTATGATAACATGACATTTATATAGAACTCTAAGGTTTACAAAATGCTTTCCATGTGTTATCTCATTTGGTCCTCCAATCAACCATGTAAATGAGATGCTACTCCCACCCTATAGATGAAAAAACTGAGGCAAAGAAAGATTACATGACCTTCCCAGGGTCACAACACTAGTGAGTGTCTGAGGCTGGAGTCAAACTCAGGTCCTCCTGACTAATAAGTCCAGCATTCTATCTACTAAACTGCCTCCCTGCATATAATGTTTCTTATGTTCTTACTATCTCCTTCCATATGGGAAAAAGTCAATGCTCACAAGTTCCAAATACTTGCAGATGACTCAGTGATAAGACCAGGCAAAACATGACCTTTCTCATGTATCATTTGTGATGGAGAAAAACGGAAGGTGACTTTTTCAAAGTCACAGTTTATATAGAATGATATATGTTTCATATCATGGCATTTCACATGCTGAAAGATAAGTTGGCATGTGAATATTTCCTAGCTATACTACTCTATACTTCAACTATTTCCTAAATCCCCAAGAACCATTATAATTGGCCATAGTTTTAAAGAAGAAATTTCAAAATGGTTACCTTAATAGCTTTATCTGTTCAATAATACACACTTCTTTTAAAACTCTGAAGAAAATGGACACATAAAATATCTAAACTAAAAATAAATTGAAGTTGAAGAATATGGTTCTATAAAAGGAAATAAAGCCAGAGCAAAGTCAGTCCCTTCAACACTAAAATTCAAGGGAAACAGGAGGAGCAGGGACAGAAAACAAACTGTTCTGACAAGAAAAATGGACAGTACTGTACTTATAGAAGGAGCCCTATAAATACCAAACACTATTATCTGTCTAAAAAACTCCAAGAAATTGAAAGAGCTGCCCAGCACAGAGGAAGTGAGAAATACCCATTGTAGTTTGTTCCAAAAACTCACTTTGGATTGTCTGTGGCATTTGTGCAGCAGAATGTGGAAAGCAGCAGATGTAGAGGACAGAGAACTAGGATCTGGTTTCAAATCCTGTCTCTCCTCCTTACATGCTGAGTGGCAGTGGATAAATCATTTAACTTTTGGGCTTCTGTTTCCTTATATATAAAATGATACAGCCAAACTTGATCATCTGGTCCCTTCTAGTACTGCATTTAAGATCCTGTGACCATCAAGATTGAAATCACTTTAATGGGGCGCCGCTAGGTGGCAAAGTGAATAGACCACTGGCCCTCGAGTCAGGAGAACCTGAGTTCAAATTCTGCCTCAGACACTTAACACTTACTAGCCATGTGACTTTGGGCAAGTCACTTAACCCCAAGTGCCCTGCCTTCCCCTTCCAAAAGAAAAAAGAAAGAAAAAAAAAGTCATTTTGTTGTTCAGTTGTTTTAGTAGTATACATACAACTTACCATCGACTGCATTTGGGGTTTTCTTGACAAAGATACTGGAGTGGTTTGCCATTTCCTTCTCAAGCCCATTTTACAGATGAAGAAAAGGCAAACAGGGGTAAGTGAATTGCTAGTATCTGGAGCCAGATTTGAACTCTGCTGTTCTTGACTCCAGGTCCAAGCTCTAATCACTGTACTAGATGCATAGTTAGTGATATTTTCTCATTGGTGTTCACATTGATTCTCTTCAATAAAATGGACATTTCTTGAAGTTAGAAACTGTTTCCATTTTTTGTCTGTCCATTTCCAGAGTCTACCCTAACATAGTGTTGGGTGAGGGTAGACACTTAATCATTTGTTGCATGAAAAATTGAATGAACAAACAATAAAATAGATCAGTGAATTTGTGATCTCATCTAAGAGGAAATATTTCATCCATCAATTGGTAATCAGTGTGTTGATTCTTGTCTATATATTTCACTAAGTACTCCAAAGAGAGAAGGACTTACCAACGACCTGGAGGGCCCAACTTTTGCCTTTAGTTTTCCCTCCAGAACCACCTCAATTTCTTTTCTTATCATGATTTCTATGTCCTTAATGTCTTTTATCCTATTTATTATTTTAAGAAGTCATTTACAATGTAATCTAGCCAGGAATGCTAGACTCAGCTCCAAGAGTGCTTGTGATTAAACTTGGTACACTTGGGCCCCAGGTTTGTGTCAAATTTCCAATACTGGCCCTTACACCTTAGATACCAGCAAATTTCCACAAATCAGGGCTTAATTTATCCTTTTATTGTCTAGAATTTTTTTAATTTTCATAATGAAGATTATAATTAAAAGTGTGTGTGCATACATTGGTACTTTTTTTTTTCTGAGTAAGCCTTTGTTTAACATTTACCAGCAAGTCCATTTTGCACATTCTCCCCCTCTCTCTGTCTCTCTGTCTGTCTGTCTCTTTCTCTCTCCCTGTGTCTCTCTTTCTTTCTCTGTTTCTCTCTCTGTCTCTGTCTCTCTTTCTCTCTCTGCATATACAGAAGTGTATATTTGTATGTGTATATACAGAAGTGTATATTTGTATGTGTATGTATATGTGTATTTATTTATTAGTGGAGCTCTTCAGCAGTGCCGTTGAAGGCTCAGATAATAAAATCATCCAGAATGGGGGCCTGGTGACTGGAAACTAATGACAATAAAAATAATAATTACTATTATGATTACTACAATGTATATAGGGATTTAAGTTTTCAAAATGTCTTCCATCAATTATATCATGTGAGCCTCACAATATGCCTGAATCAACCTTCTTCAGGCTACTATGTGTTTTCTATTTCACTATATTTCTGATTCTTTTAAGAATGTGATGATGATCCATGGTTGCAACCATGTGGCATCACAGAAAGGGGAAAAATTATAATCTATACAAATCCAGTTTGGATGATGAAATTTACATTGAATGTGCTGACATTAATTTTGGAATAATATTTTTACGTGTTTAGCCCTAGCTCTTTCATTTATTACTTACATTACCAGACTAAGAGAGCAGAAGCACCTCCCTGAAGACATGCACAAAGACATACAGTTACTGACTAAAAGAACATCAATTCTATCCTGCAAAGGCTTTTTAAAAAATCTCCAATTCAAAAGCTAATGCTTTTATAGAATATTGGTAAGACTTTGGAAAACAAAACCCTTCTATTTGACTGTCAATCAACTATCTTAGCTAGGGTATCACTCTGGTTTCTTGTGTTTCTTTTTGTTATTTTTAAAATCATTCCTCCAATTCCATGAAATAATTTGGACAATGGGAAAAGATTAAATTACTGAGCCATTATACTTGTAGTTTTTTAATAGTAGTGATGGGTTTGCACTAAGCTCAGCCGTGCTTGAGAAAAGCAGTATATATTTGTCATATGACTAGCCATGTAAAGGTGCATGCTATGGCATTAGACATGAATTATCCTCTAGGCCAAGTGACATCCTATATAGAGACTGATTCTGCAATAGCTTGACTACATTGGAAGGTAAAGTACCCCATCCCTTATTAGAGTCTGCCACCTGATGTTCTGCTACACATTCATTGTATACTCTGGCCATCCTGGTTTCTTTTAGGTCCTGTTGACAGTATTTACAGTCACACCATGAGAATCATGTTATGGGCAAACATACCATTAGACCAAAGTGAGAAAATGATTGATCAGCCAAGGGCTGTCGAAGCAGTATTTCACAACAGTGTTAACCAACGCTTTTCTGGGACATGTTAACATGTACAAATGTGTGAAAGCAAAATTTAAGTGTAATTCCTTTATTTTAAAAAGAAACTTTATTGATATTTTTGATTAATTTATATTTTATTGTGAAATATCATTCAGGGTGACATTATGCAGCGATTACCTGTGATTAGAATATCTCAATTCCATTTCACCCCCAGCAACAATTGCTGACCATGTATTACCAACAGGCAAACAATGCAAGAAGCTCTAGAGGTGGTAAGACTCTAACAACCCTGGTCCTGCTTCCATACAAGTCCTTGCGTTCATCATTTGAAAGGCATCTCCTATGGATAAGAGTCTAGCTGTTCCCTCTAACTGCCAACCAACTGCCAGTCTAACTAAAGCAGCAAGGCACTCTGGGAAAGAGATGGGACACAGTGTGTTCTGTACTGCCACCCCCTTGGCCACCATTCACCCTTGGACCTTAATGGAGCAATCCAGGGTGCTGCACCTAACAGGTATGGCAGCACTTCTATCCCTCGCCCACAGCCTTCATTCTCGGAAGCAAACCCCGTGGGGATGCACCTGGCAATTGCTCCAAACTTGATGGTCACGTCTATTGAAGACTCAGAAAAGAAAGTTATTTTCACCAGAGTCATTGAGATTGTCAAATGGTTCGCCATCAGAAGTTAAAATTATTTTATCAGTGGAAATGACCTGAAAGAAGAATCGCTACCATGTGCCCTGCTGTGCCCTGAGAGCCACGGGAGCCTTCTATCCGACTTTTTTGTTGAAACCTTCCATATGTGTTGCCTCCCCAGTTAGAATGTAAGCTCCAGGAGAACAGGAACTATTTCTAATTCTCTCCAGCACTTAGCAGAATGCTTTGTACACAATAAGCACTTAATAAATGCGTCATTTACAACTCAGCTTTGGGGCAGTTAAGTGGCACAGTGAATAGAGCACCAGCCCTGGAGTCAGGAGGATCTGAGTTCAAATATGCCCTCAGACACTTGACACTTACTAGTTGTGTGACCTTGGGCAAGTCACTTAATCCCAATTGCCTTACCTTGCCCCCTCCAAAAAAAGAAAGAAAGAAAGAAAGAAAGAAAGAAAGAAAGAAAGAAAGAAAGAAAGAAAGAAAGAAAGAAAGAAAGAAAGAAAGAAAGAAAGAAAAGGGAAGGGAAGGGAAGGGAAGGGAAGGGAAGGGAAATGCCTCATTCATTCATTTTGATAATCTCTGACATAGTAATTGTAGCATTATTAGAATGCAACTAATATACAGTAAGCAACAAAAAGTGTAAATAAATGGTTGTTTTTTTTATCCAGAATTACTTATAAAGAAAGACTTTCTGCTGCTCTGAAATGGAAACAAATGAACAGTTTTCTTCATCCACACAGTTACCATAGATGCTTCATCTTCCATAATATTGTTTTTGGTAAATAGGAACATGGGATTCAGGTTTGCAGGGGGATCCAGTTTTCTCAATAATTTGTTCTATTTTTGTAGTATGCTACTTATCTGATGTTCTCTGAAGTAGTGCCTTTTGGCTATAACCTAAAACACTATTCTTTACCTTGTCCCTCCTGCTTTATGGAGGGTAAATCATTCATGGACATCTGCATGCCTGAAATAAAGAGAAGTTGGGTCCAGCAAACGTGTTTCTACATACGAATATCACTGTACCAGGAACAGAGGGATAACAAAGAGTATGTAGCAACTCCTCGGAACAGTGAATAGATCCCTGGGCCTGAAATCAGGAAGAGCTGATTTCTAAGGCAGTCTCAGATACTTATTAGCTGTGTGACCTTGGGCAAGTCTCTTAACATCTGTCTGCCTCATTTTCCTCAACTGTAAAGTAGGGACAATAACATCTACCTCCCAGGGCTGTGGGGATGATAAAAGAAATAATATTTGTAAAGCACTTAGCTCAATGCTTGGCAAATAGTAGGTGCTTAATAAATGATTATTTCCTTCTCTTACCCTACCCTCAAGAAGTCTTGAAGTCTAGTGTAGTACATGAGGTATTTACATAGAAAATAATAACTAACGATGACATAATTTGACTGTATTAGATTCTTCAAAGGGCTGATTTCAAAACCTGTAAAGAGAGGAGGTTAGACCTTAAGTTCTAAATCTATGATCATAAAATCCTAGTAAGAATGGAAAGCGAGTCAAGTTATGGAGGGCTTTAAGTGAAAGACAAAAAAAAAAAAAGTTTGGTCTTCATCCTAGGATTAATAGTCAATGGTTGGAGGTTTTGGACCAAGAAAATGAGAGGATGAAAGCAAAGTATTAGGAAAATGAATCAAAATGCAGTGACTAAATGCAGACTACAGAAGAAATAATTACAATAATCCAGAAGGGGCCCAAATAGGGGAGTTATGTCACCATGTAGTTAACATTTTTTTTCTTTTTTTTTTCTTTTTTGCTTTTCGGAAGGCAATTGGGGTTAAGTAACTTGCCCAAGGCCACACAGCTAGGATTTTTTTTTTTTTATTTGTGTGTGCATTAAGTGTCTGAGACCAGATCCGAACTCAGGTCCTTCTGACTCCAGGGCTGATGTTCTATTCACTGCACCAGCTAGACGCCCCACCATGTATTTAACTTTAATATGTACTTAAAATAAAAAACTTCAAATAACAAAAAATTCTGGGTTTCATATACAATCTCTTCCCTTAGACTTGATAAAATAGTGTATGTAGAGTGGTGGATTTAGGAAGACCTGAGTTCAAATATTGTTTCTCAGACATATACATATACATATACATATACGTATACGTATACGTAGAGAGAGAGAGAATGTGACATCATACACATACACACACACACGATACCTTTGCATCCCTTAAAGCATTACATAAATGTGAGCTATTATTTGTTGTATATTGAAATGCTTATTGAATATTAATTTTGTAATTAAAAAGGAAATGAGTCTGGTTTCAATGCTGATAATGCATATATATATATATATATTTATATATAAATATAGTTCAAAATGTAAAGAAATATTCCATATGAAGAAATAAAAACAGAAGGTCCACTTTTAATTGTGATGTCATTATGAAAGGTATAAATACAGGATATGGAATTTGAATTGGATATTAATAAAGTTTTTTATTATCTTTAGTCTAAGGAAATCCAAGAGCTTTTTTGAGAGTTCAGCTGAAGCTTCTCCATTTTTTGTACCTACTATTTTCAATGGAAGCTTCAAATGGTGAAAATAAATTTATCTAATAAGATCTCACTGTCACATAAATATTGATATTTGTGGCATCTTATTTTAATGAATGTTAAGTAGTTTGAAAGACTAAAAAAGGGAAAAGTTTGCTTATGACAGCAAAATAAACTCTTAGCCAATAAGTCCAGCTGAGTTTAAAATGGAAAAAAAGTGTCCCTTTGACATTTTTCTTTAGTAAAGAATATATCAGCATTTGATACATGCTTAACTTTTGCCATGAGAATATGGACTAATTCATTACAATATTCGGGAATCATAATCTCCTTGGAAACAAGAAACTGTCAGGGTTCATCTTTAATAATAATGATGATGATAAGCCAATTCAACCATGATTTATTAAGCACCTACTGTGTGCTAGGCAATGTGTTAAGTTCTGGGGAAATAATAAAAAGAAAGACAATCTATGGCCTCAAGAAGCTTATAATCTAAAGGGGGCAATGCACCAAAAAACTAGGAAATGGGGAGACTAGGAGTATCTTGTTTGGTGGAATTGAAAGTAGGCAGGGCAAAAAATGCAAAATAGAATGAGCTAAGAGTCCAGGTTCTAGTCTTTATTTTTTTTTTTTTTTTAAGCAATTGGGGTTAAGTAACTTGCTCAAGGTTACGGGTCATCCAAACTCCGAGGCCGGCGCTCTTACTCACTGCGCCACCTAGCCGCCCCTTTAGCGCAATTGGGGTTAAGTAACTTGCCCAAGGTTACACAGCTAGGTTTTTGTTTGTGCAGATTAAGTGTCGGAGGCTGGCTCCGAACTCAGGTCCTTCTGATTCCAGGGCCGGCGCTCTATTCACTGCGCCACCTAGCCGCCCCCAGGTTCTAGTCTTTATAAAGGAAGACATTGAGAAGAGTTTGGTACTCCAGCACCCCACCCCCACCTCCAGCCTGAAGGGAGAGGAGGCTGAGAGAAGTGGTGTCAATCAAGGCTTGTGCTAGCAGCACGGTACTGAGTTTAGAAATGATTACCTTATCCTGGCAGAAGCATCTTGTGCCATAACATTGAAGTCAGGCAGAGCAGATGCAAAGTAGAAAAATGCTGATGTTGATAATAAAAGCTTACATTTTACAGTGCTTACTATGTGCCAGGTACTTTATAATTAATTACCTCTTTGATCCTCATAACTCTGGAAGGTAAATGGTATTATACCCATTTTACAGATAAGGAAAGTGAGGCAAACAGAAATGAAGTGGCTTGTCAATGGACACACAGCTAGGAAGTATCTGAGGTCAAATTTGAATTCAGGTCTTTCTGACTTTAGGCTTGTTGCTCTATTCACTGTATCATCTAATTGCTTCTTTAATATACACTGGCACAGAGGCAGCTAGGTGGCACAGTGAATAGAGCACCAGCCCTGGAGTCAGGAGGGCCTGAGTTCAAATTTGGCTTCAGAAACTTAACACTTCCTAGCCATGTGACCTTGGGAAAGTCACTTAACCCCAAATGCCCTGCCTTCCCCCCTCAAAAAAAAAAAAGGATTTATATGCAATGGCACATAATACTCTGCCTTACATATTAGCAGCAGTATAGTCTAGAGTGGGCCAGATTTAGAGTCATGGGGTTCTGCATTTGATTTAATCCTGTCTATTAAGATGTTGCCTAAAACTCAAAAAAAGCACCAAACTGAATTGGGTAACTAAATTAAGCCTTTCTCCTGTCTGAGAGTTGTCTGTTATGTATATTGTTATTATATATTAAGATCATTTCCCACAAGCAGATGAAAGTCATAGGCTCTTAAAGAAAATCTCAAGGCCATAGAGTACCCAGTATTAGCTGTGTGACCTTAGGTGAGTCATTAATTTGTCTTATCTTTAGTTTCCCCCTTTGTAGAATAAGAAAAATTTATGTGTGCATGTATGTATGTGTATGTGTGTGCATGCATATATATGCACCCATATATATATATACACATACACACATATATATGCATATACACACATATATACATACATACATACATATATATATACACACATTCATATATAATTATCATGGAAGTGTTGTGAAGATCAAATGAGGTAATTGAAGCTGTTCGTAAACTTTGAAGCAACAGAAAAATGCCAATTATTTTTTATTTACTTTTTATTGAATAAATTGTAAACTATTGAATTGAGTTACTATTTTAAATGGGTTCATTTATTATTCAAACCATCTCAAAAGGGTCACTGTCCTAAAGCTAGTGCTGTTTCAGCATCTGTTTTAATAATAATGAGTGAGGAATGTTTTCAGTACATTTTAGCTAGCATGTTAAATGTCATTATGTACCTTAATTAAAAAAAAATATTAAAGCAGAAACTGAAGTGTTGACTAATAGGTAAAGTGAACTTAACTGAAGCTAATAACTGATTCAAACTTTTCTCAAATCTGAGAGTTAAAAGTTAGATTTATTGATATTACATATTAGGGCAATTTCTCAAAAGTAGATGAAAGTCATAGGATATTAAAGGGAATCTAAAAGTCATAGAGTCCCCACACCCACCCTTACACACACACACACACACACACACACACACACACACACACACACACACACCATATAACGTAATAGAAAGCTGAGATCCATAGTGTTTTGACAATGACCAAAATATACAAATTTGCAGAACCAGAATTTGAACCTAAATTTTCTGATTCCAAAACAAGCATTTTCCCCACTACAAAAAAAAAATACTGTATGAACTGTGTGCAAAAGAAGCGGGAATTTCAAGAATCAGACTATTCACATCTGTGTGTTTCAATGAAGAATCATTCATTTGCAAGGTAAAAATGAAGGATTAGGCATGCATGAATACAAAATTGAGAGTTAAGTAAAGAAAACAAGAAACATGACGACCAAATATATGAGCTAAGGACAAAGGCTGTTGCACTTAAATTGAACTTGTCAATATTTGTATCTATTCCAGGAAGGAAACTAAAGCCATAAATCAGAAATAGGCATGGCTGTAAAGAAAATAGTTGATTTATTGATGATTCAGTACTAGTTCTCTAGTTGTATCTTGCAATTATATGTGTTATAGCCAATCTGTGTAATGGTGCTTATTTTCCGGAAGGGCCAGTCAAGGTGACTCAAAGACAGAGCTAACAAAGGACATGTGCTTTTACTGGATGCTCTGCATTTGGGCAAGCTTAACAAAATTAAGAGTGGGGAAGAAATAAAGCCCTAAAAACACACGTAGTACAGTAAAGCATTCCCAAATTCTTCGCATCTGAAAATGAATGTCTCTTCATTTTTAAGTTCTTCACCTCCCCAATAAGAGGTGAGAGGCATGTTTCATCTTGGTTCCTTTGGACTGCTGGCTTTTAATTACATTGATTAGTTCCAAAGTCTTCAAAGTTATTTTTCTCTATAATGATACTATCATTTTATAGGTTGTTCTTCTACCTCTGTCAACTTTTCTCAGCATCAGTTCATAGAAAACTTCCAGTTTCCTTTAAAATGTTCCATTTTTCATCCCTCCAGTCAGATTGGCTAAGATGACAAAACAAGAAAGTGACAAATGCTGGAGAAGATGTGGACATTGCTGGTGGAGTTGTGAACTTATCCAACCATTCTGGAGAGCAATCTGGAATTATGCCCAAAGGATTATAAATAATTTCATACCCTTTGACCCAGCCATACCACTTCTAGGGTTATATCCCAAAGAGATCATAGAAGTGGGAGGAAGACCCATATGTACAAAAATATTTTTAGCAGCCCTTTTTGTGGTTGCAAAGAATTGGAAACTGAAGGGGTGCCCACCAATTGGGGAATGGCTAAACAAGTTGTGGTATAGGAATGTAATGGAATATTATTGTGCTATAAGAAACGAGGAAGTGACAGATTTCATAATTACCTGGAGAGACTTATACAAACTGATGCTGAGCGAGAAGAGTAGAATCAGAAGAAATTTGTATACAATCACAGACATACCATATCTGTGATGACCAACTATGAAAGACTGGACTCTTTTCAGCAATGCAGTGATATAAGTTAATCCCAAAAGACTCAAGAAAGAGAGAAATGCGCCATCCAGAGATATAACTAGAAAGAACTGAGCCTGAATCCTGATGGAAGCAAACTAAATGATCTTGTTCTTTTCATTGTTTGGTTTTATTTCTTCCTTACCATCTTTCATACCACCTAGTACAATACGCCTTTGTAATTGGAATAATGTCTAATATGAATGCATTTACAGATCCTATACTGGACTATATGCTGTCGTGTGGGGAGGGGGGAGGGAAGTAAAGGAAATTTGAAAATCAAGGAACTATGGAATTGAATCTTGTTAACTGAAACTAAACTAATAAATTGATTTAAAAAAATGTTCCATTTTTGTCATTTCCTACAGTACAATAAAATTCCATTATATTTATATACCCCAAATTTTTTAGCCATTGCCCAATAAAACGTTACCCTCTCACTCTCCAATATATAGAAAAAAGGTACTATAAATATTTTGTGCCTATGGGACCTTTATCTCTTCCTTTGAATTCTTAGTAGTTGCATAGTTTGGTTATACACAGATAAGTGAATTTGGGGACAGAATTCCAAATTTCTTTCCAGAAGGGATAAACCAGTTTTACCACATCCCCTCAAACATTTGTCATGTTCTTCTTTTGTCATCTTTGTAATTCTGGGATATATAAAGTAGAACATCAAGGTTGGTTTAATTTGCCTTTCTTTAGTTATTATGAATTTGGATAATTTGTATATGGATATTAATCAATTAGATTTAGAGTGCTGAAAAACTCTAATTCATATCATTTGACCATTTATTGGGAAATGGACACAGATTTCAAAATTTTCAGAAATCAATTTCAACCTTTTTTTTTACCTGTTTACCATTAGGATAATTTTTTTCCCACACAGATAAATTTTAATCTCATTTTTGAGCCATAGTTAATGCTTCTGTAATTTGTCCTAAGACATATGACATGAGCTGGGGAAATCAGAAAAATGAAGATGGCATCTGAACCAAATTTTGAAAGAAGCTTTGGATTCTGAAAGGCATAGATAAAAAAATGCACTCAAAACATGTAAGAAAATCTGAAAAATTCACAGAGGAAGGATGTTTAGTGTCACATTAGGGAATCAGCTGGTCTGTCCAGTTTGACTTGAAAATAGAGTTCTTAAAGGTTAGTGACATGAAATAAGTCTAAAAAAAGAAGTAGGTGGGAATCATGTAGTGAAGGCTCACAAATTCCGAGCTAAGCAGTTTATATTTTGTTTGAGATACTCCAGAGGACCACTGAGATTTTTCTAGCCCTAGAAATGATATAATTATGCATGAACCTCATGAAAATAATTTTGACTGTCTGTGTGAAGAATAGATTGTAGCTGAATGAAACTGGAGGCAGAGAGACCAGTAAGGAGAATATTAACAGGAATGTGGGTGAGGAGTGAGGGACTAGAACAATATGGTGGAAATTTGAGTAGATATTGGAAAGCTAGAACTGCCTGGATAAATGCAAAATGTTTGAGGGCCAAAAGTACAAGGCAACTGCAAAGATTTGAAACTGGATAAATGGGAATATAGTAGTGCTATCATGGAAAATAGGAGGGGAAGATTCTAAAATAAGAAACTTCAGAAATTATAATTAGCTCCATAAAGAACTGATAAATAGAATTGTCTTATTTATTAATTAATTTTTAGTTTTCAATATTCATTTCCACAAGATTTTGAGTTACAGTATTTCTCCCCAATATTCATTTCCACAAGATTTTGAGTTACAACATTTTCTCCCCATCTTTCCCCTACCCCCACCCCAAAATAACAAGCCTACTGAATACCCCTTCCCCCAATCTGTTCTCTCTTCTATCCTCTGACATCAAACCCCTAACTTTCTAGTAGGGACAAGATGGGTTTCTATACCCCAGCACCTGTAAATCTTATTTCCCAGTTGAATATAAAAAACAATTTTTAAACATTTGTTTTTAAAACTTTGAGTTCTAGATTTTTTCCCTTTACCCCCCTCACACACCCCACTGGGAAGATAAGCAAACCCAAATCATTTCCATAGTATTTACATTGTGGAAAACTAACTATATTTCCCCCCTCCTATCTCCCCCCACTTATTTTATTTTCTCCTTTCACCCTATCCTTTTAAAAAAATATTTGCTTCTAACTACCCTCTCCCCCAATTGCTCTCCCTTCTGTCCTCCCTGCTCTTATCCCCTATTCCCCTATTTTCCTGTAAGGTATGATACCCAACTGAGTGTGTATGTTATTCTCTCCTTTAGCCAAAGTCAATGAGAATAAAGTTGCCCCATTCCCTTTCACAATCCTGCTTTCCCCTCCATTGTAACAGTTTTTTCTTGACTTTTTATTTGAGATAATTTACCCCAATTTGTCTCTCCCTTTCTCCTTCTCCCAATAAATCCCTTTCTCACCTATTAATTTTATTTTTTAGATATTATCCCTTCATATTCAACTGATCCTGTGCTGTCTATGTACAAATGAACATACATATACCTACATTCAGATATATATTCATATACATATACACCCTCCAATATATACATATATGCATGTAAGATGATTGCACATGAAACTGCAAATCTACTATGCATACCTTGCTATTGCTTTCAGATATAATCTAAACAACACAATAAATTTGACATTAGGCATGATGTTTTGTTTCATGCCAACTGCTATATCTCCATATATCCTAATGTAATTGGTAGACATAAATTAAATTAAGGTAGTACAAAAATATTAGATCTTCACATTTTAATTTGAAACAATGAAAGTGAGTTTTATGACTGTGTAAATCGTCAGAAAATTACTTCATTTCAGATTGCTAAGAAGATTAGACAACGGTATTATTAGCAAACTCTTATTGATTACCTAACAGTGCACATAACACTCTACTAGACAATACACTTGATTATGGAGTCACTCCAGAATTCATAAATTATGATTGGCCCTAATTATCTCTTAAAAAAAGGAGAATTATTTATGAACAAAGAAGAAGGAAAGCTATAAGAAAGATGTTTAGGATGCTTTCTGGTTGTTATAACTTCTATCTCATCAGGAGCATTTTTCTGTTCTGGTTGTTTGAGTTCAAAAGACTGACGGCTTCCAGGCAGTTTAAAAGTCCCTGCCATAACCATCTCTCATCATGCCTGAGCGGCAGGGCAGCCCATATGACAGAAGACTCATGTCTAAGATATAGGTGGGGAAGATATGTAGGGTAAACCACAGATTGTGGTTAGGCAGAGACAGGCAATTTAAATTTCTTACCTTTCACGTACCCAATTCTCAAAGTCTCAGAGAGTCTTAGATTAGGCAGAAACCTTATTTATCAGCTATTCCAATCATTTTCTGATCAAGAATATCTCTTCACCATATATACAGTGCACATATCATCTCTAGTATGAAGACTTCTAATGAGGAGAAGCCAGCTACCTCTCATAGCAGCCCACTTTTCTTTTGGGTAACTTCAATCGTTAAGAAATGTTTATTCTTCCCTCCCCCTCCTGATTTCAAGCCAAAATCTGTCTCAGAATATTGCCACACATTGTTCCTAGTTCTACTCTCTGGAGTCAAGAAAAAAATGTCCTAATTCCCTGCCAAAGTACAGTTTTTCAAATACTTGAAGGCAATAATACCCCACCCCACCCCCATGTATTTACTTTCCCAGGGTAAACTTCCCTATATCCTTCAGCCATATGAAACCATTTCTGAAATTTACTAGCTATGTCATTCTGTGATCATGATCACATAATCTCTCTGGTTCTGGTCACCTAAACATGTGGGAGAGATGAGGTTGGGGTATGTCTGATTGGTGTTCATGGCAATCAAAAAAGCCTTTCAGGGGCGGCTAGGTGGTGCAGTGAATAGAGCGTCAGCCCTGGAGTCAGAAGGACCTGAGTTCAGATCCAGCCTCAGACGCAACGCACACACAAACAAAAACCTAGCCACGTGACCTTGGGCAAGTTACTTAACCCCAATTGCCCTCCAAAAAACAAAAATAAAAAAATAAAAAAAGGCCTTTCAACATCAGGCACAGGTTCTTTGCTTCCTTTCCATCTGGGGGAATTTAGTGATTCCAGAGGAAGGGATGGATTTTCCTAGGTACAGTGAGCCACAAGAATACAGAGTTGGACATCACACTGGTTGTTTCAGAGTGCAGCATCAACCAGAAAAGTGTCTTTCAGGATCTCAGACTCAACCGGCAGTAATGACTCATGCAAAATTGAACTTCGTGGGACTGATGCTTTGTAATAACTGAGCAAAGTTTGGAGTCTCCCTCAGAGACTGTTTTAATATAAGGAAGAGTACGTACTAGAGAAATTAGAGAAAATGTCTGTATGTTCTTGCATCTTTGAAAAAAGAATACTTCTTTGTAATTGACATTCAACCTTAAGTGGCTAAATGGAACTGGTGTGCTTGTTATTGACCCATGACAATGAGCAATGAGGGGAGGCAACACAACAGGGGGGAAGAGGAAACTCAAGCTGATGACAATAGAGAAAAATCACCATTCCCAACTCCTCAGGCTTCCCCTCTCCAACAGTGAGAGGTGATATAGCTAGCCTAGCATTGGAAGTGAGCATCAGATAATTCGTGCTTCAAAAGGAATTTTTGCTGTCAAAAACAGCTAAAATATTTTCACAGATTCTTCTTGGGGAACAATACCTGGCTTTTTACTGAATGTCTATCATCAGATTTTTAATATTTTACATTTATTATCAAGTTTAATGTTTTTCCAAACACTTAACTTGCAATTAATTTTTAATGTACGTGTCAAAAACATGTCTCTCAAAACTTATTTCTGAATGACAAATAACCAACATATAGAAAAATTAAACTCTAGTTTAAAATGTTTAGTCTTTAAATATGTCTTTCCCAAAAGACTATAAGAATTTTCTAAAATAATATGAGAACCAAGATTTCTTTTACCTTTCAGTAAATTGACATTGGAGATATATGTGTGTATATGCATACATATATATAGGCATACATATTTTTGCTTGCATATATATATGTATATATATATGTATATATATATACGAACATATAAATTTAGGGGATAACAAAATGTTTCTAATTTGTGCTTAATAATAATGGAATATTTTAGATGTGAAATACATTACTGACGATAGTATTAATAATGTTAATAATAGTTTACATTTGTATTGCATGTTAACCTTTTATGACACACACCATTTATAGTCCATGTTAAGCTTTTTGGAACATTCCACATTCATTATTTAACTTGGTCATAATTATATATAGTGCCTTGCACATTTAATAAACTTTTATTTAATATGCAAATACAATTTTGTCATGAAATATTATACATAAATAATATATGTAAATGAGTATAAATATATACACACACTTGTATGCCCCAATACACATTTATTTGTATGTATTTGTGTATGTGAAATTTCTCTCTAGAGACAGCTATGTAGAGACAAATTACAATCATGCACAAAAAACAATTAAACAAATTATTGAAGGTTGAGAAAAATTGACTTTGTTGTTCCCAGTGCATGTATTGAATAACTAAACCATTTTCATCATAGAAAAAGATAAGAACAAAAACACAAATAAACAAAAAACACCAGGCCATCTTAACCCAAAATGTAATTTTGTCCATAAATGAGCTCTTGGAAAAACTTATCCATATATGTAATATTATTTTAACATCTATCTCTCTTTCCCCCAATTTCTAATTGGCCTCCTCATATTAAATACTATAAAAACATTTAATTCTCATAAGACATTTAAGAGGGATTTGTTACTGATTGATTATTTTTCTTATTGCCTTGAATAAGTAAGAAGATAGGTTATAGCTCAGGCACACACTTCATGACGATTTTCTGTTTGCCTTCATTCAACTGAGCAAACCCTATTAAGGCACTATTTTAAGTAGTGGAAAAACAAAGATAGCAAAGACAAAGAGCCTATTCTCACAGAGTTTACAATCCAATAAGAGGAAAGATACATAGCGATACGCAAGGGAATAACATAAGTGAAAAATTCTGTGAGACTCTTAAATAGAGAGAGATTACCTTCATCCAAGTGGGAGTCAAAAGTCAAGAAGGACTGCATGGAGAAACTGTCACTTGTATTGGGCCTTGAATGAAGATCACACATGAGAGAGGCTAGAACCAGTGACTTAGATGAGTCCAGTTAAGCTAAAATATCAAGAATATGGAGAGGAATGAAATGAAAGTAGCCTGGGAAACAAAATTGGAGAGGGTTAAAGACTAAGATCTACAATCTATAGTTTTTTTGTTAGACAATGGAGAACCTCAGAAGTTGGGGGGGGGGAGAAGGAGCAACATGAACAGAACAGTGCATTAAGAAAATAATATGAGCAGTATTAGGAAAGATGTATTGAAGAGAACTGAAATTGGAGACAGCCTGACTCAGTATGTCATTATAGTAATCTAAGCAAGGAAATACGAAGTCCTGCCCAAAGGCAGTTGAAATAAAGGTTGAGATATTGTCACTGAATCATCTTAATCAATGAATATTGAGGCTCTGTTATCATTTACTGAAATATGTTACAAGGAGACACTGAATATGCTATATGTCCCAACAAAGGGATTGAAAGGCTTTTGATCTGCTCTGCAACTTAACCTTTAGTAATGAACTCAAGAAATTAAATTTCTTTGACATCTATAAGGTAATTGCAATCCATTCTGAAGAAAGCATTCCTTATACATTCAGGAGAAGAGAAAACTTGATTGAAAAAGTCCTCTTCTCAGAGATAATCTGATTTATGCTTTTGATAATAAGTATATATTATATAGCCCATCTCTGTCTTTGCTACAATAAAGAAAGAGGTTGTCTGATTCAGGCCTATCTTAATCAGGCATTTTTGGTTAGTTATTCTTATGTTCAATGAATCTGCTACCATTCTTTAGGGAATTGTCTCATTTCCATTCATTAAAAGAAACTGCTGCTTGTACAGGGTATCCCAAAAGACATAGTACAGTTTTAAGCTATTGAAGCTTAAGCTATTAAAACTTAAACCTGTACTAAGACGTTTGGGATACCCTGTATTTCCCCTAGGCAAAATCTTATCTGACAATTTGGAGGCTTTTGCTACAGAAGCATCTAATGAGGAATAACAGTTTAAGAAAGCTGGCTAGTAACATGATCTCAACAGTTTAGTAATTGCTTAGGTTAAATAATTGTACTTATTTGTATTTTTCCAACTCCTTTCATTTAATAGCTTTCTAAGTATGAAATGGGAGTAAATGTCCCATAATGAGAAATACAGACCTGTGGAGGTAGTATCTGGGCTTCTCACATGTATTTATGTATTGGACTATTATGCAACCATTTTGTAAAGGGGCATTCTTATCTTTTCTTAACATAAAATCATAAAACATATACAATGATCTCCAGAAGACAAGCTACTCCATTTCTTGGTTTATCTTGTATCACAGAGGCTATCTGCAAGTGTTTATTCCTTTGGCCTCAAACAAAGTTAATCAAGATTAGTAGTGATGTACTAAAATATTAATTCAAGAGACAATACGATATGTTGTTGCATTAGTACCCACTATATGCAGGATGTTCCAAAAGTCTTAGTGCAGTTTTAAGCTTTAATATTTTAAACTAGGCTTCTTATGTTTTAGTGTATACCTGTGATTTCTTTAGTGTAAGGAAATCTCAGTATGTACATTTTTTCTTCTATTTATTCAGATTAGCAACTGAAAATTCTAGGTTGTTGCTGTGGACAAGTTCCATAGATTAAATATCAAAGTTTTATGCTGTCATAGATTTAGAGGTTGAATGGAACTTATAAGACATCTAGTCTAATTTTCTATTTACAGATTGGAAAATTAAGGTCCAGGGAAGTTAAATCACCAAAGGTGCAGAGCTATTATGTTTTAGAGGTAGCACTGAATCCAGAAAGTACCTGATCTCAAGGCCTATCCTCCATACACTAAGCCAGCTAATTCATTACTTCAAATAATACATTAAATTACTTTGAAAATTTTTGTCTTGGACTTTTCTGGGTGCAACCAAGATGACAGAGTAGAGAAAGCACTCAACTGAGCTCTCCCAACATTCTCATCTAAACAACATTAAAATAAGGCCTCAAATTGGATTCTGGAGTGTCACAGCCAGCAAAAAGTCAGGATGAGACATTCTTCTAACCCAATACAATTTAAGTTGGAAAGGGAGATCTGGAACATGACGGAGGAGGTTCACCCAGAGCCGATATGGATGAAACACCAGTGGGGGACCTGGGCTGTGGAGACAGAAGCAGCAGCAGCTTTAGGAGCTCTCAATATAGAGATAGTAAGGTGACTGGGCAACTAGTCAGAAAGAGATTAGAGGGTACAGCATGAACTAGCACTAAACTGAGAACCAGATGCAGATTGGCAACACCATTGCCTATACCCACTTATGGTTCATGGTTTATAGTTCAAAGGCAAAGAGGATCATTTTTGAGGAGTAGGGAGTAGAAGCCCTCAAGGGCAGTATGACATCCAGCCCCAAAGGATCAGAAATACTGAGGAACAATACTGTATTCATTCCCAAGGGAGGAGGGGCCCTCAGAGCAGTACTGATTGTAATTGCAAGGGATCAAGGGTGCCTCCTAGAGAGTGTAAGGACTAGAGAGTGCACACTAGGAGAGCAGTGACCACACTTCTCCAAAGTTCATACCACATTTGTAGCACTAAAACTTCTAAACCCCACAGAACCAGCTCTAAAAATAGTAGTACAAAAAATTCTGATGCTGGAGACAGAGCACTTACCTTTCCCCGAAGTCGGGAACAGAGACCAACATTAATATAAAGTTCTAAAACAAGAAAGAAGATGGAAAATGAGAAAACAAACAAATTAAAAAAAATAATAACCTGACCAAAAAAAGTTGCTGTGGTGATGGGGAAGATCATCAGAACACAAAATCAGAAGACAATGAAATCAAAATAGCGACAAGCAAAACCTCAAAAAAAAAAAAAAAAATATATATATATATATATATATATATATATATATATATATATATATATATATGAATTGGATACAAGGCAAAGAAAAATTCTTGGAAGAGTTAAAATGTTTTTCAAAATCAAATAATAATAGAGGGAAAATTAGGTAAGGAAATGAAAGCAAAGGAATAAAATTATGTAAAGACAATTATCAGTGTGCTAACAGAGGCATAAAAACATAGAAGAAAACAATACCTTTAAAAAAAACAGAATTGAATAAATGGGGAAAAAAAGGTACAAAAGCTCACTGAAGAAAATATTTATTTGAAAATTAGGATTCCATGAGACAACAAGAAACAATAAAACAAAGTCAGAAGTAGAAAAAAATAGAAGAAAATACGAAATATCACACTGGAAAAAATGCTTGACCTGGAATTAGATCAAGAAGAGAAAAATATAAAGATTTTTGGATTACCTGAAAGCTACAATCAAAGAAAGAGTCTAGATATCATATTTCAAAAAATTATCAAGGAAAACTGCTCTGATCCTAGAGAATAAAATAGAAATTGAAAGAATACACTTATAAATACCTAAAAAAGGTCCCAGAATGAAAAGTCCCAGGAATATAAAGGCCAAATTCCAGAGCTCCCAGGTCAAGTAGAAAAATGCTTCAATTGGAAATGAAGAAACTGTTCAAATTCGGTGGAGTAATAGAATCACATAAGATTTAGCACCTACCATGTTAAAGGAGTGGAATCCTTGGAATATGATATTTCAGGAAGGCAAAAGAGTTAATATTACAAACAAGAATAATCTAACCAGAAAAACTTGCTCATAGTGCTTTAGTGGAAAAATGAATATTTAATGAAATAGAGGACGTTGAAGGATTCCTGCTTAAGAGACAAGATCTCAAATAACCGGACAAGTATGCTCATTTAAATTCCAGAAAGGTTATTCTTACAATTCTGCAAGCTAGCCTTCAGTAATATGTGAACCAAGAAATACTTGAAGTGCAGGCTGCTTTTCTAAGAGGCAGAGGAATTAGAGACCAAATTGACAGCATTTGCTGGATTGTTGAGAAAGAAAGGTAATTCCAGAAAAAGAAAAAGAAAAAGAAAAAAAAAACCTACTTCTGCTCCATTAACTACACTAAGACTTTTGACTGTGAGGATCACAACAAAATGTGGCAAGTCCTCAAAGACATGGAAGTACTAAATCATTTTGTCTCCTAAGAAACCTGTATGCAGTTTATGACTAAACTGAAAGACCAGAAATAAAATAGATAATTTTGATTACATGAAATTAAAAAGCTTTTGCACAACAAAACTAATTAATTCAAAATTAGAGAGAAAACAGGAAACTGAGAAAAAATTGCAACATATTTCTCTGATTTCATTTCTCAAATTAATAGGGACCTGAGTCAAATTTATAAAAATAAGAGCATTTACCTGTTGACAAATGGCCAAAAGATATATGCAGGTAGTTTTCAGAAGAAGAAATCAAAACTATCAATAGGCACATGAAAAAAAAATTCTCTAAATCGCTATTGATTTGAGAAATCCAAATTGAAACTGGTGATATGACTTCACATTTATCAGACTGGGTGACATGATGGATGGAAAAGGAAATGAATGGCATGCTGGAGAGGATAAGGAAAAATTGGTACACTAATGCTCTATTGTGGAGGTGTGAACTAATCCAACCATTCTGGGTAATGATTTAAAACTAAGCCCAAATGGCTATAAAACTGCATACCCTTTGACCAAGTACTCAGTCATATCCCAAAGAGATCAAAGAAAAGGGAAAAGAATCTATCTGTATTAAATATTTGTAATGGCTCTTTTTGCAGTGGCAAAGAATTGGATATTGAGGGGAAGCCCATAAATTGGGGAATGGCTGAACAAATTATGGTATATGATTGTGCTAGAATACTATTGTGCTAAAAGAAATGACCAGCAGAATGCTTTCCATAACAAAAACAAAA